>PVIY010042543.1:0-20920 GCA_004026745.1 Myrmecophaga tridactyla | reverse complement strand
ATGCTAGTGATCAATGAAAGGGAGGGGTAAGGGGTAAGGTATGTATAATCTTTTTTTTTTCTGTTTTCGTTTTATTTCTTTTTCTGTTGTCTTTTTGTTTCTTTTTATGAATTGATGCAAATGTTGTAAGAAATGATCATGATGATGAATATGCAACTATGTGATGATATTGTGAATTACCGATTATATATGTAGAACGGAATGATCATATATCAAGAATGTTTTTGTTCGTTTGTTGTTAATTTTTTTAATTAATAAACAAAAAAAAAGAAAGATGATGCAAGAGAGACAGAGATGCCAGATCAATAGATGGCAGGTGGGTAGGTGGAGAGGGAGAGATAGGGACAGACAGATACATGATAGCAGAGAGATCAATGGGATGATATAACAGATGTGCCAAAACACTGAAAGTTGGTAAATCTGGGTGTGAGGGTAGGGGGGTAGACAGGAGTTCTTGGTATTGATCTTATATTATTTGCAATTGTTCTATGAATTTTCCTTTTTTTTTTTTTTAAACTCTTCCAGCCCCTCTCCCTTGATCTGCATCAGGCCTGGCCACAGGAGGGCAGGGGTTGCTCGGGCTTTGGCCCACACCTCCGGCGATGACAGTGATCTGGCTTCTGTGGGTTCAGAGAAAGCCCCCGAGCGGGAAGTGGGTGGCAACCGGGCCAGGGACACTGAGGCCAGTCCCAGGGGACCTGGGTGACCCGGGCAGCTGGCAGCCGAGGCTCTACTTGAAGGTTGTATAAGGAAAGGGCCGAATCCAGAGGAGAGAGCAGGGGTGAGAGCTGGTGAGGCCCCGGGGTCTAGCAACAGTAGGACTCTGTTCCCGGGCCACACCAGAAAGGGCAGGTGACGGGAGCCCAGGGAAAGGGGAGCCAGAGGCCGAGAGGCAGGGGATGTAACCCGTGCAGGACCAGCCAGGCAGGAAGGGAGAGGCCGACAGGGCCACTGGATGACAGCCGTGGTGCACTGGTATATGTCTAACAGCCGGCTCTCTCGGGGGGCGAGCCCTGACATGAAGTGTCTGCCAATTGATACAGTGTAAATACTTTCACCAAGGCCTATTTCAAGCTTCCAGCATGCTATCGACCGGCTTGCAAAATTCCTGAAAGTTTAATGAGCGGCTCTTTCCAGCTGGCTCTAGCACACCCCTGGATTGTGGTACTTTTCCAACAACAGGCAGAGAGCAGGAGAGGAAATAGTAACTGTTATTTTGATAATGATGAGCGCTAACTCTTCTGGAGTGCCGGCAAGCAGCAGGCACCATTCCAGACTCTTCATGCAATAATCGATTGAATCATACTGGCAGCTCCTAGAGACAAGCACTGCCACCACCGTTCCCATTTTGTTGATGACAGCACTGAGACACCAAGGGCTAATTACCCGGTCCAAGATTCTCCAGCTAAGAAGAGGAGAATCTGAACCTGGTTGGTCTAGCTCTGTCTCCCCCGTGCTAGGAAGACACCCCTGGGGTTCCACGTGTTGAGTTTGAATGCAGCCTGGGATTCAAGAATGAACCAAGGAGAAATGGGGAAACTGAGACCCCAGAAGGAGAAGGACCTGCCAAGCTCATGGCAAGTGAGTGGCTGAGCCAGGATCAGACCCCAAACCCCTGCCTTCCAAGGGGCTCCCCTCCCTGACCCTGCTGCCTCTCCATAGGGGGCCGGGATGGGGCACAGGTGGTATGAGCACCTGGAGCTGAGGTCTAACAGAGAAGAACAGGTGTCCCGGGGTCCCACCACAGAGGCAGTATTTGAAACCATGGGGCTAGGAGAGATGTCCCAAGAAGACTTCAGCTAGAGGAGAGAAGCTCAAAACCCAGGCATGGAACTAGCCAACATTTAGACATTTAGCAAAGGACGCTGAAGAGAGGCAAAGGGGGTGGTGGAATTCCAAGGGAACAATGGGTCACAGCAGCCAAGAAAGAAACAAAGGCCTTTCAGAGAAGGGGACCGCCATGAGTTTAATTCTTTCCCCCCAAAAGACATGCCCACCTCCAGATCCCTGGTACTTGTGGATGTGACCTTATATTGGAAATAGAGTCTTTTCCAAGGTGTGACCCTTGGAAGACAGAGGTCTGGGGTCTGATCCCGGCTTAGCCACTCATTTGCTGAGAGCTTGGCAGGCCCTTCTCCTTCTGGGGCCTCAGTTTCCCCATTTCTCCTTGGTTCGTTCTTGAATCCCAGACTCTTGTGCTGATGAACTCTGGGGCAGCTCCATTCGAACTGGACCAGGTTGGGCTCGAAACCCAATGACAGGGGTCCTTAGAAGAAGAGCAAATTTGGACACAGAGACACAGACACGCAGGAAGGACGGCACGCGAAAGTGGAGGCCAAGCCTAGAGTGATGCATCTCCAAGCCAGGGAAAGCCGGCTACCGCCAGAGGCGAGGGCAGAGGCCAGGAAGGATACTGCTCAGAGGTTGCCGAGGGAGCTTGGCTCTGCCCACACCTCGATTCTAGCCTTGTGGCCTCCAGAACTTGCACGATGGTGAACTTCTGCTGTTCCAGGCCTCCCCAAGAGACGGCTCCAGAGGGGATGGCTGGGTGTGCCGGGCACATCAACAAGAAGTGCCCGTGGGAAACTGGCCACCCAGAGGTCACTGGCGATTTGGTTGTGCTCAAGTTCAGAGCTGGCAGCAGACAACGTGGAGGAGAGGGGTGGAGCGTGAACAGTGGGGAATGGATTCAGCAGGTGTGGATGGCCTGGTGAGCCACTTTTCTCCACTGGGGAGCAGAGAAATGGGGCCACGCTGGGATGAGAGGTCAGTCAAGGCCGGGAGAGGCTAGGGTACATGCGTGGGCTGGTAAGGAGGCCGATGCTACAGATACCCCTCTTGATGCCACGGCTCCCCCAAAGGTCATAAATAAGTGGTTAGACACCCACATTGACCCAAGACCTGACGGCTGTGTTACCGATAATTCACCCCTTCTCCAGGGGTTGCCGTGAAAGGATGTAGAGCAGCAACCCTGCACCCTACAAATGGCAGGACCCCGTGCTGGGGTGACCCCTTAAACTCCTTCTCCCAATATCCTTTCCCACCCAGTGTCTCTTCTCCCCATGTGAGCCCACGATCGGGGGCCTTCTCCCCACTTGCAGAGCATGGAATTGGAAGGACACCCCATGAGAAGATGGGGTGACATGGGGTCCCCACGGCCACCTTTTTCCTGCCAGGTGCAGGGGGAGCTGCAGGGAAGGATGGAGCTGGGGAAAGCAATGCCGATTGCAGCCCTGGATTGTTTATCTCGCCGAAACAGAGACACTCAGGTTTTTTCCTGCAGCGTCTCGTGGAGAAGGTTTCTCTTCAAAGGATGGAGCCCGTCTGAGTTGGGGCACCGTGAGACCATCGGTTGTCCTGGCTGGTTCCCTCTCCTGCTTCGTGAGTTAGGGCAGCACCTTGATTGTTTATGGCCCACCGTCATTACAGCGACAGAGCCAGCTGTCTGGTTCACATTGTCCCCGAACACGGACTTCCATCGTGTCCCTTGGCTGGAATTTCTTCCGACAGGCTCGTGGCCCCACTCGGGCATTCTCTTTCCCCAAACAGGCATTATCCATTTAGAGCTTTATTGGCAATCTCGTAAAGGAATCCTTCGGAAAGCATCCCAGCCTCCGTGTGTCACCGAGCCCTTAGCACGACGGCAAGGACAAATGGGGACTAAAGGAAACGGCCTGATCCTGCTGCCTGCTGGAGGAGAGTCCAGGCACTGGCTCCCGTCTCCCCTCAGCCCTGAAGACTCTGCCTGCACCCCTGGAAAGTCAGCAGCCCCATTCCGGGGACTGTCGCCAAGAGTGGAGAGAGGCAGCCCTCCTCCATCCCGGATTTCCATGGGCAATGTGGGGGAAGTCGCCTCTGCACGAGGACCCCTGTTCTCACATGCGCGATGCCCCATTGCCCAGCGGGATCCCAGCCCTGGACTCCAGCCGTCACCCCATCCAAAGCATCTGCTCGGAGCCTCCTCCAAAAGCTGCACAGAAACACCATGGGACCTGCCATTTCCACTCCTGGGTATATCCCCAGAGAGCTGGAAGCAGGGACTTAGGCGGTTCTGTGTACACCGATGTCCGCAGGGGCTTGTTCGCAAGAGCCGAAAAGTGGAAATGCCCCAAGGCCCATGGACAGGTGAGTGGGTAAAGGAAATGTGATGTCTGCCCACAGGGGGCTGTTGCTCAACCGCAGGAAGGAACCAGGTTTGGGTCCAGGCTGCAACATGGACAAGCCCTGCACACATTAAGTGGAAGACGCCCAACGCAAACGGCCACATATGCGATTCCCCTTTCGCGAAGTGTCCGCAAGAGGCAGATCTATGAAGACAGAAAGCAGGTGAGTGGTTGCCAGGGGCTCAGGGGAAGAAGAATGGGGAATCACAGCTAGTGGTATGGGGGTTCTCTTGGTGAGGGATAAAAGGAGGGATTGGGGGCAGGGGTCTTCAAGTCTCTAGGGCCAGCCATAAAGAAGTATCATGAGCTGATGACTTTATTCTCCAAAATCAAGGCGTGGACAGGGCCCTACTCCCTCCAAAGACTCCAGGGGAGGCTCCTTCCTGCCTCTCCCAGCTTCTGGGGGCCTCGGGCCTCCTCTGCTTATGATGGCTACACTCCCAGCCCTGCCTCCATCTCCACACGTCCACCGGCCCCTCGTGTGTCTCCAACTCCACGTGGTATCCTCTGCCCCTGTGTCTCGCTCCTTGTCATGGAAGGTCACCATTGCCGCATCTCGGGCCACCCTAATCCAGCGTGACCTCATCTTAACCCGATGACACCTGCAAAGACCCTATTTCCAAATAAGGTCACGTTCCCAGGTGCCAGGAATTAGACGTCCCTATACTTTTGGGGGTTCACAACTCAACCCACATAGAGGGCTTGAGGAAATCAGCCAAGCAGGGTGAAGCCTGGTCACAGGAAGGCTATCGAATATTCCAGGGGTGGCAAAGAACATCAAAAACCCACTAACGCACCCGCAGGACAGAGAATCAAAGCTAAATACTGGCCAGTCCCAGAGAGTTTAAACCATCATACACTGTGAACCACATTAGAACTTTCCTCCCTCTTTTTACCATTTCCAATCCCAACTTTGGTCAGAAATCTCTGTGCAAGGTGGGGGGGGGGGGGAAGCCACATGCCCTGCCCACTTGGCCTGTCACTGCCAAGGCCCCCGCTGAGGGCAGGGCAGATGTTCTCAAGTCAAGTTCAAAGTTTCGATCGCTATATGGGATGGGACACTTTTCATTTTTGAATTGAGATTAATAATATATTATCATGGTACATTCGGAATACGGCTCAGCAATCAAACGGAATGAACTGAGTACACAGCCCTGTGGATCAGTCTCAGAACCCTCGTATGAGTGAAAAAAGCAAGGCAGAGGAGAGAGCATATGTGGCAAGGCTTTGTTGATATAAAATTCCAGAAAATGCAAACCAGTTAAAAGGCAGATCAGCGGCTGCCTGGGAAGGGGAGAAAAAGAAGGACGAATGACAAGGGGACAAGAGAAAACTTTGGGAGCGGATGGCAATTTTCAACTCCAGTGTGATGGTGATTTCACCGAGCTTTATGCATAATGTCAAAACTGAGCAAATTTTACATGTTTAATATGTGTAGTTTAGCACACTTTGATCACACCTCATGAAAACCGAAAAAAAGAATCATCTTAGAGGAAATGGAATAAAACATTCTGAGACAGCGCCACTTCCACGCCCTCTAACCCTGCGTGCCCATGTGTTTCAACCCAATTTCTGGTTTTAGAAAGAAAAGAAAAGAAGGAAAAAAAAACAGCAAAGTGGGATATCACTTTAGAAAGGTGTTGAAAATAGATTCAACACTCAGATGGTACCATAATAACTTAAATGAATAATTTCAGCTCCGTCTTGTCAAATGTAAAAAATATTTAAAATTAGGAAGTAAGGAGAAAACTGATGTTGAGCGAATAAAATTTTAATGACTATACCCTATTATGTTCTCACGAGCGGCTTTTTGTTTATATTTGATTTTATTTTTGGAACCAAAGTGTTTATTTCCAAGCTTGTTACATATGTGCAAAGAACAACCTGAGGATAACAAATCCATTTTTAAGCCATTTTATAACTGTGTTCGCAAGCAGGGCACAGATTTGGAAGTTAGCCAGACTTCAGGGTGATTCCCAGTTCTGCCTCTTTTGGTTGGAGGACTTAGACTGTCACTGTGGCTCTCAGAGCCTCAGTTTCCCCATTTGTAACAAGAGATAGAATCCCTGGCTCGGACCGCAGGGGCTGGATGTGATTTTCAACTCCCTAGCTGATAATTATTAGATTTTATTCTCAGTTGGTCCTAAAACTGCTGTCTCCCAGGAGAATATGTGAAGGGAGAAAACAAACCCGTTCAGGTCGGAATGTTGTTTCTACACTGAGTTGGATCTTTCAGAACACATCATAAAGCGTTCTTGGAATAATTTCCCCCTTCCCGCGGCTCACCTGCGCCGCCGCCGAGCTGCAGCTTTATGAAATACGCAGCGCGTCCTCTTTTACAGCCAGGCATTCATCTTCAGCCTTCTCGGCACAGTCCCTCCAAGTTATTTTATTATTTCCAAGAAATTGTAACTGAGCCTTTTTACGTACCTTCTGTTGTCCTAAGCGTCATCGCACATAAAGCATGTCAACCCGACAGGAGAGAGGCATCTTTCATCCGGTTTACTGTTTCCTGGAGGCCTGGGGTTATTGGCAGTGGCTTTCAAATAAAGGAAACCCGGCCCGGCTCAGCTCGGCAGGGTCTGGGGGCAGAGGTCTGGGGTGCACGGGAAGCTGCTTCCCGCACACGGGGCTCCTGCAGCTGCTCCTGGGCTCAGCCACCCTTGGGGGGGTTGGGGGGGGTCTCTGGTCCAGGCCTCTGACCTAGGGCAGGTGGCCTCTGTCCTTTCTCATCTCCTTGTTCCGAGCAGGCACGCCTGATTCCAGCCCCCCTCCCCGGGCCTCCGTTGCTCAGTCCAGAATGCCCGGGTTTTCTTTTGTTTTGTTTGAATAAGGGTCAATTCCAACGGGGATGGTGACGCTCTTTGGAAATCACCCCGAGGTCAGCTGTCACTGTCGCTATTGTTTCCCCTTTGCTCCCCGGCCCCACTGTCAAGCCAGTGCTGTCGGATAACCCTGAAAAAACCCCTTACCAAATCGGGGGGCACCAGCCCCCACCCAGGGCATCAGCTGCTTCCTAAAGGGACGCCTCCGAAATCCCCAAAAGCCCTGGAAAATCATTTTAGCTCTCATTAAGTTTGGAAATAAGTTCAGAGAGAGAGAAGATGACAACCCAGATTAAAGGACAAGGCAGAGGGGGACTCGAGGTGCCTGGAGTGGGGACAGGGACCCCAAACCCAGGCACAGACATGGATGGGCTGGTGGGGGGCAGGGCCTGGGGCTCCCTGGGGAGCATCCGCGAGAACCCAGGACAGGTCAGCTGGTCCCAGACCGGCCTTCGCAAGGCCACCGCTTTGCTCGGGAACACACCTCTGGCTGGGGCCGGCCCTCCCCAGAGCACTCAGAAATTGAATTTTCATTCATTTGGCTGATGCGTTAGGAGCGCCGACTGCACCAGATGTTGATTTTGTGGGCATGGCGAATGGCTCCGGCTCCCTTTGTGGGGAGCTGGCATGAACCAGGTTGGAAGAGGCTGATGCAGAGATAGCCCAATGCTAATTTAGCACTTTACCGTGAGAGGCGCAGCCCGCAGGCAGGCTCCCAGAGAGCTGATGGCCACAAGGGGCCGGGCAGAACCTTCTCGCAGACCCACTGCGCTCCCTTGTCCAGCAGGCAAGGCTGACGCCCCCCAGTTTGTCAGTCTAGCCTGGAAGCGAAGCAAAGAGAGTAAAGTGAACTCCAGGGACAGCTTGCAGCTAAAGCGACGTGAAGCTCCTTCTTCTGTGCAGAGATTCTCGGCTTTCCACGTGGCACCTTGGCAGCACCACGCTTACCTCTGCCCCAGGCTTGCCACCCTGATTGAAATGGTCCCCTTCACGCAGGGGCCCCAGCCAACCTTTCAGGGCCATGTGCTGTGGCCAGGATTATGCACTCAGTGATGAGCCTGGGATGGGTGTCACCCTACCCAGTTGGATCAGAGTTCTCCAAGGGAACAGAATCAATAGGATGTAAAGGGATTATAGATATAGATACAGATACATAGAATGTAACATACACAGCTGTATCTCTTTCTATCCAACTATCTATTCATCTATATATCTACCTTAGTGGTTTATCATAAGAAATTGGCTCACATAATTTTGGGGTGTGACAAGTCCAAAATCCTTAGGACATATGAAACTTATTCCTGCAAAGGAGAAGCTAAACCTACTTATAAAAATACCTGAGAGTCACCCCCAGAGAACCTCTTTCGTTGCTCAGATGTGGCCTCTCTCTTGAAGTCAACTCAGCAGGTAAACTAATTGCCTCCCCATCCCCGCCACACATGTGGGACATGACTCCCAGGGGTGTAAATCTCCCTGGCAAAGTGGGACATGACTTCCAGGGATGAGTCTGGGCCCAGCATCATGGGATTCAGAAAATTTTCTTGACCAACAGGGGGAAGAGAGAAATGAGACAAAATAAAGTTACAGTGGCTGAGAGATTTCAGAGCCTAGAGGTTATCCTGGAGGTTATTCTTATGCATTACATTGCTCTCCCTTTTTAGTTTATGGTGAACTGGAGTGGTTGGAGGGAACTGTTGAGCTGTGATCCAGTATTCTTGAATCTTGAAGATGATTGTATAACTATATAGCTTTTATACTGTGACCGTGTGATTGTGAAAACCTTATGTCTGATGCTCCCTTTATCCAATGTATGGACAGATGAGTAAAAAATAAGGACAAAAAATAAACAAATAATAGGAAGGGATAAGGGGCATGGGATGTTTTGGGTGTTCTTTTTTCCTTATATTTTTATTCTTATATATATATATATTCTGAAGTAATGAGAATGTTCAAAAGCTGTGGTGATAAATGCACAACTATATTATGATACTGTGAACCATTAATTGTACACTTTGGATGATTATATGGCATGTGAATATATTTCAATAAAATTGAATTTAAAAAATCCATAGGTGTGACTGTGTGATTGTGAAAACCTGATGCTTCTTTTATCCAGGATATGGACAGATGAGTAAAAAAAATATGGATAAAAAATAAGTAAGTAATAGGGGGGTAAAGTGTAAAATAAATTGGGTAGATTGAAATACTAGTGGTCAATGAGAGGGAGGGGTAAGGGGTATGGGATGTATGCGTTTTATCTTTTTCTTTTTATTTCTTTTACTGGAGTGATGCAAATGTTCCAAAAATGATCACGTGATGAATACACAACTATGTGATGATATTGTGAGCCATTATTTGTACACCATGTACAAACTTTGTGAAGATTTATAAATAAAAATTTAATAATTAAAAAAAAATCCACAGGGCAGGCCAGCAGGCTGGAAACTGAGGTGACTCTGCAGTCTCGAAGCAGAATTTCTTCTTTTCTGGGAAACCTCAGTGTTTGCTCTTCAGCCCTCCAACTTATTGGATGATGATAATCCACATATCAAGGACAATCTCTTTTTTTTTAACTTTTTAAACTTTTTTATTATATAATATAACATATTATACAAAGCAAGAAAAGAAAAAAGCAATACTTTTCAAAGCACTCTCCAACAAGTAGTTACGGGACAGATCCCAGAGTTTGTCATGGGCTACCATACCATCCTCTCAGATTTGTCCTTCTAGCGGCTCCAGAATATAGGAGGCTAGAAGGAATACATATTTTTTTATCATCACAATTGAATTTTTTTTCTTTTTTGCAAAAAAAAAAATACATATATTTAAAAAGCAATAAATTTCAAAGCACAGCAAAGCAATTAGTTGTAGAACAGATTTCAGAGTTTGGTATGGGTTACAATTCGACAACTTAAGGTTTTTACTCCCAGCTGCTCTAGGGTACTGGAGACTAAAAAAATATCAATATAATGAGTCAGCAATCATACTCGTTTTTTAAACCCTACCTTCTCTGTATACCTCCACCATCACCTTTGATCTTTCTCCCATTCTATACCCATTCTGACTTTTTCATGTTGGAGGGACTGTCAATAATATGGAGTAGGGAGATGGAATTGGCTGATGTTCTGGAGAGGCTGGGCCCTCTAGGTTTTGGGACTTATCTGGTCCAGGGACCCATCTGCAGGTTGTAGGTTTCTGGAAAGTTACCCTAGTGCCTGGAACCTTTGTAGAATCTTATATATTGCCCTGGGTGTTCTTTAGGATTGACTGGAATTGTCCTGGTTGGGGGGTTGGCAGGTTATGATAGGTAGCAAGGTCTAATTGCAGCTTGCATAAGAGCAACCTCCAGAGTAGCCTCTCCACACTGTTTGAACTCTCTCTACCACTGACACCTTATTTGTTATACATTTTCCCCCTTTTGGTCAGGATGGAATTGTTGATCCCACAGTGCCAGGGCCAAGCTCAGCCCTGGGAGTCATCTCCCACCCTGCTAGGGAGACATTCACCGCTGGATGGAGGATGATCACTTTTATTTAAAGTCAACTGATGGCAGATGTTCATCACAGCTATGAAATGCCCCTACGGGGACACCTAGCTTAGTGCTTCATTAAATAACTGGGCAAGATTGTCTGGCCGAGAAACATATAAGACAACCTTCGCACCAACGACACAACATGAGGGGGGTGGGGCGGGGGGGGAGTCCCCTGGAGGAAACTCAGAGCCCTCAGAAGGAGGGGGACAGGTTGCTGGGAAGAGAAAAACAGCAGGCATCGTCACAGAGCCAAGACAGGCACCCCGTCATTTTTCGTCTCGTACTCCTGAGTGCTGTCTAGAGGGACCCAAAGCGATCATTTCTGGTTTCAGCTTTTCTGACTCTCTGAGAGTCAGTTCAGGGCAGTTGGCCTGGGAGGTGAGCCGCTGAGAGTGCCCGCGAGGCTGCCCGCTGCCATGTGGAGGGCACGGCATGTGCAAAGTCCCTGTGGCGTGAGAGCGTGCAGCGCGCTCAGTAACAGCGGACCTCGTGCTCCGGGGACCCGCGGGGACGGCGGGAATCGGCGAATGGATGGAGCACTGGCCTGGGAGTCAGCAGACTGAGGGCTGGACCCTGGTGACCCTGGGAGGCCATGTCCCCTGGCCGCGGTGTTAGTTCCTCCTCCGGACAGTGAGGGGTCCTGGCCGTTCTGAGGTCCCTCCACCCCGGCCCTGGCGTTCTCTGAGTGTTTCTGCTCCCAGCGACATTTGTCCTCTGGTTTCTGGGCCAGTTTGGTCAGTGGGAGGCACTTAGCGAAAGATCGGAGCGTGGCACAAAGGAGAAGCCAGTGTTGAGAGGAAAATGTTTCCTTTTCATGCAATTTGGGGTTTCACAGCTTTATCAAGCAGTTCATGAATCAGGCAGCATTTCCCTTTTAGAAAAAAGAGGGGAGCTCCACTGGGGGGTGGGAGGTGGAGGCAGGGAGGGGGCTCATACAGGGCAAACGCGGGAGCAAGTGAGGAAATGCTCTGATGGGCTGACATTTGGTTTCCATTTTTGCATGGGGCGGGGGTGGGCCTCACAAAGTGGGGATGAGATGTGCACTGATCAGTATGGAATGCTTGTCCATTCTGGTAAGTTTTCTCTGCTGAACCAAAACTGGCTTATCTAGGCATTGCTTATTTGCAGTTCTCTAGGGTGTGTCCTGTTTTCTCAGAAAGCCCCTCCAGGTCAATTGTTTTTTTTTTTTTTTTTCTCATGGGCAGGCACCGGGAATCAAACCCAGGTCCTCTGGCATGGCAGGCGAGCATTCTTGCCTGCTGAGCCACCGTGGCCCGCCCCAATTGTTTTTCGGCTTCAGGCAAGTCCTTTCTTGGAAAGGGGTCCCCTGGCAATGCCCAATGCAGGGGACCATTTTATTTTACTTAACACCAGAGTAACCCGCCCCACCCCCCACTCCCACAACCACTGCAGTGTCTCTGGCAGTGGCTGTCTCCCCTCTAGCTTTAGCTCCTGCTGCGCTGTCCCCCTCTATGGTCCCAGCTCCTGACAGTCAGCCCTTGCCATGCCTCCATCTTTCACCAAAGTTGCCAGATCCTGGGGTCCAGGAGGACCACTTCCTCCCTCCTTCGCTCCAATCCTGGGGGAGCCTCCTGGCTAACCTCTGGCTTGCCTCAGTGTACCCTTTGGCTTCTCAGCTCTGCAATCAATATATTCACCCTGTTTTAAATTCCGTGTGTTTCCCTTTGTCCCCACTGGGACTTGTCTGTTCCACAGGCCCAAGAAGTGCTGACCTACAGCTGTGTATTTTAGCCTCTGGCCAGGCCTGGCAAGGAGCGCCACCCCTACCTGCTCCCATCCATGCCCACAGGTGGGAAAGCTCCAAGGGACCCACATTTGGCTGCCCCTGGGGTCATCTGCTCAGCGTGAGTGAAGCTGCTATTCTCGCCCAAACCCCAAGCAGCTGGCCAGGAGGCTCCGCTCTCCCCTCAGCGGGGAGCACACAGTGGCCACCCCACCAATGCCGGGGAGAAATCAAAGAGAATCGGCAAGCACCCTTCGGATGGTGCGTTCTGTGAGTAGCTGCAGCGCTTCATTATTTATACCTGCCTGCAGTAGCTGCTCCCCAGGCCCAGGCTTGGCCTCCCCCCTGGTTGCCCCAGGGCCCTGGAATTTCTTCCTGGGGGGGCTGTCCCAGGACCTCTGGAATTTATCCTTCTTTTCCTTGGAATGGCCTCAACTGAAGATCTGCAATCCTGAGCCTATGGCCCTGGTACTTCCAGAGTCCCCAGGGACAGCCTGGGGAGGGGAGGGGGGAAACTCACTCCCCACCCCAGATGAACTTGGCCTGAATCCTGGTGCCTCAGGACAGCCTCTGCACACAGCTGACCGCGCACTTTGCAGCAGCTGCAGAGAGGTAGAGAAGCACAGGGCAGAAGGGGGCCCTGGAGACTGCCAACCCGAGGCCCCCCCGAGTATAGGAGGAACTGAGGCAACAGAGGGGATGCGACCAGATTGGCGGTCAAGGTCAGGGTGGACCAGGAGCCTCAGCCCACCTGGGATGGGAGACAGGGGAGCTGAGGTCAAATCTGCTTTCACGGGCAGGAGTCGGCAGACCCGGGGACAGCCAGCCAGCCTCAGGGGTGGTGGGTCCCCGGCCATTCTCCCTCCCCTCGGGCACAAACCACCTTGACCTGGGCTCCTGCCTTGCCACCGGCCCCGGCCGCCCTCTCCTGCTCACCCCGGCCAGCCCGATGCTGGCTACACTGCTGCTGCGTCCACCATCCCCTCCGGCATCTGCCGGCTGCTGGGTTGCAAACAACAGAAATGGATACTGGTTAATTTGATCGGGTTAGGAAATTGCGGGAGGGAGTCCGGAGGGGGGGTGGGTGCTCAGGCTAGAGAGCCAGGGCAATTGAGACAGCTAAGTCTAGACCACAGCTGGGGAAGATGTGGCTGCCCCTGGAGACCCAGTGTGGACATGGCCACAGGCCATTGTCACCCGCTCCCCCAGAGAGAGCTCCCTTGTAGCTCCCTTAAAAAGTCCCTGCTTTTTAGGTCACCAGCTCTGCCCTCGGCGACCAGATCAGAAGGATCCGGTGGGCCAAGCTCGGGTCACAGGTTCCAGCTGCAAGGGACAGGAGGATGCCGGAGGGAGAGGCCCCGCCTCCCTCTGAGACCCATAAGCAGGGGTTTTCCCAATGCTCAGGGCAGGGCTTTAGATGCCAACAGCAAAATCACAGGACCCGTGTCCTCTCAACTCCAAGCGCCAAGGCCCGGCTCTCCCCACCCCACCCCCCAGCCCGGCCCCGCCCCATTCATGCCCGCGCGCTCCCGGCGGGGCATCAGCTCCACGTGCCCTGCCGCGGGGTTTTCCCAGGAAGAAATGGGCATCGCTGCGCCCATGGCTGCAGAGGGGCAGCTGGCGCCCAGCACCACACCTGGCTGGGTGGGTGGGGTCTGCCCCCAGGAGGCCTCCGGTCATTCTGGGAACAGGAGCCTGCTGTGGATTGGGTTGGGGGTGGGGGTCAGGGGTGGAGGCAGAGCCAGGAAATGAGCCCCTGCGAGACCCCCTGCTGTTGGGGCCCTCCCCCATGCTGACACACCCAAATCCAGCCCAGGGAGCACCCTTCCCCCGCCACAGAAACTTCCTGAAAATCCTCAGTGGGCATCTCTTTCTCCCTCCAGAGCTTCCCATCATCGGCTTTTGCATTTCACCTCCTCTCCCTCCCTCCGACCCTCCTGGAGCCTGGCTCTGCCCCACGCCGCTCCACCAATGCGCCCCTTCGTAAGCACCCCTCCTCTTGAGGATCAGCCCCTCCATGACAAGCACTGAGTGAATCGGGGATCCGTGGCTCATTACATCCATCATTCCCCCCAAGCTCACCACAGCAGTTGGGCGCTGCATCTGCCCCAGAAAAACAGGTTCTTAAACCTAATACATCCCTGCGGGTGGGAACTTTTCTTAAGGACTTTTTGAAGAGGTGACTTAAGGTGGGGCCCACCTCCATCAGGATGGGACTTAATCCCATTACTGGAGTCCTTCATAAGAGATGAAATCCAGAGAGAGAGAGAGAGCCACGTGGGGGTGGGGGGCAGGGAGGGGCGGGGGGCCTGGAGTCTGAACATCAACGAAACCCGGGAGGGAAGAGAGACCAGGAGATGCCTCCACATGCCTTGCCGCGGACAAGGGAAGCACAGAGGGCTCGGTAGTGGCCCAGAAGCCACAGTCTCTGGGGAGAGGGTGTGGCCCCGATGAAGGCTTGCTTTAGACTTCTGTCCTGGCCTCAAAGCCATGAGCCCATGAGGCCCCACTGTTCAGCCCAACTCATTTTGTGGTATTTGCCTGAGCAGCCCAGAAAACTACAACACGCACCAGTGCCCACTTGCACACACTCATGTCCATAAACATGCACACACACGAACACACATACCCACAAACAGACATATACACACACACATACATGCTGCACATTCACTCACACTTACATGCAGCCACGCGCACTCAGACACACCCACACACACATGCTCACATAGAAATTCACACACACACAGTCATAGGCATATATTCAAACATACATGCACCCATTCACACCCACAAGATGCTCATACACATGCACGCTCATTTACCCAAATACGCACTCACACATATACTCAAATTCAGAAGACACACTCAAACATATGCTAATACAAACACACACACCCGTACTTATACACACATGTTTACGCATTCTCACACACTTACACACCCACGTCTCCCTTGCTCTCAGGTGCTTCTGGCAATGCTGCCACACACCACCAGTTGGTCCCTCCTCTACCCGCCCGGAAGTTCCAGAGCTGGGGGGTTTGGCATCTCCCAGGGAGCACTCTATATCAGCATTCCCTCTGCAGCCAGCGAGAAGGACGTGGCACCCAGTGACCCCTGTTCCATGTGGGAGGCACTGGCCACTGGCTGTTTCTGGGGCTAGCCCCACTCCCAGATTTCTGGAAAGGCCTGAGTAGCCCTGACATTCCCTGGTTCTGTGCGGATTTCTGGTCAACCCCACTCAAGCCTGCCATTGCTTGCTCCGTGTGCTCTCCACTCATTGGCCCTGCTCCTGGGCGGGGCGGAGGGGGAGCTGCTGGCACACACTTTTCCTTCCCCAAGCCCAGCTACTCTAATGGTGAGAATTCAAGAACCTCTCCATGTTGTAGCCAAATTCCTGCCTCCAGGCTGTTCTCACAAGCACCCGGCTCACTATGTCTGGGTCTCCAAATGTCACACAACTGCCCCTCGTTGGGTAGGGGGTCTCTGGTGACCCATGTCCCCCTGGCCTAAGATGTTCTTTAACAAATGAAGCCCAGTGAGTCGCTTCTCTGGGGCCAAGTGACAGTCCAACTCAGGAACAGAAGCCCAGGCTTTGGGGTCAAGAACCCCCCAAATGTGGGATCTCACAGACTCTCATCAACAAGCGCTTCTCGGCCACGGAGTGCACCCCTCCACGCCAGGACTCAGGATGACCCCGAGTCCTTCCTCCTGTTCTCAGCAGGGTATGCCTGTCCACGTCTCAAGCCCCTGGTGACACTCAACCCTACATTGGGGAAGTTCAATGTGTCACCACAACTGCCACCTCCCAAGGAGGTCTCAAGGAGCAGGGCAAGGAAGCCTGCCATCAGCACCCTCTCTCCATCCAGAAACATCTCGGAGTCCTTAAGAAACAGAGCACCTCTCCAGACAAGTCTAAAAATTACTTTCCAGCCCTTAATTTCAGGAAGCTTCTTTGGTTTAATGAATTTGTGTGTAAATCCAGTCCTCTAAATCTGTGCAACTCCCCTAAAATAGTCATTTTCGTTCTCAGGGTGTTTTTCACACTGCCTGTGCCTTTGTCACCCGTGATGTTCTAAGCTTCACAAATCCCTTTAGGAACATGGCATTCAACAGTTGAGTGGTATCTATGGCACCAACAGAACCCCAGGCCGTCTTTCATTTCTTTCCACCTGAGAAATATCTCTTGGGTTCCTATTTTGTGTCAGGTATGGTAGGAAGTTCAATGTATTTTAGGGGAGTTGCACAGATTTAGAGGACCGGATTTACACACAAATTCATTAAACCAAAGAAGCTTCCTGAAATTAAGGGCTGGAAAGTAATTTTTAGACTTGTCTGGAGAGGTGCTCTGTTTCTTAAGGACTCTGAGATGTTTCTGGATGGAAAAAGGATGCTGTTGGCAGGCTTCCTTGCCCTGCTCCTTGAGACCTCCTTGGGAGGTGGCAGTTGTGGTGACACATTGAACTTCCTACCATACCTGACACAAAATAGGAACCCAAGAGATATTTCTCAGTGGAAAGAAATGAAAGAAGGCCTGGGGTTCTGTTGGCTCAGATCTAGGACGAGTATTTTAATGAGTGGTGCAACTGAACACAACATCTGAGTCCCCAACTACAATGGCCACTCCCCAAATGTAATCGCAATGAATCCCAAAGTTCCACAATGCCCAGTCTCAATGTGGCACCATATTTGAAGAAACATGCCTATCAGGCAAAAACAATCAGGGAAATTCTGATCTATGTTATGGCTTTCAAAGAATACTGCACATTAGTAATTCTGAATGTCACTTTCCCCATCTTTTGGAATTTTAGATCTCTCACAGCTTAGGGTTGTCCAGAAGCCTCTCTCCTCCCCTTACTCTCAACTCCACCAAGAACTCTACCCTCCCTGGGACCCATAACTCTCAACATTTCCTCCTCTCCCCCAGAAAAAAAGGTGAGCTACCAAAAACTGTGCTTCCAATTTCATGCATGAAAAGAAGAAACTTTCTAAGCCTGCGCTGGGGTTTAAGGAGAGATTTGGTCCTTTCTCCTTGCATACCCAACCACCAGGTCAAAACAGCAAAGCATGTTTGCACAGTCATTTGAGAGTCAAACTGGGAAGATAGGTCATCTCTTTTACTATGAACTTTCCAACACCCATGGTAACCATAAAGCAAGCGTCACCCTCTTTCACCTTTACAGAGGAGAGGATCATAGCTCAGTGCAGGCCGACTGGCTTGATGTCACACAGCCAGTAAGTGTCAGAGCCAAACTTTAGCCTGGGTCCTCTGACACTGAGACCAGGGCGTTTTCCAGAACACCAGGCTGCAAATGCACGGCATCACATCCTGACCCAGAAGCCCCAAAGTTTCCTCGATTATTTAAATAAAAATGCAACTATATATTTTTTCTACTCCATCTACCAAAGTGGGCACGCTTTGGAGAATCTTTCCAGTAAAATCTGAAAGGTTGAACCAAGGTAGCTTCTGACGAGCACCTAGTAAATGAGAATCAGACACCCGCCGGCCCCCTACCCCCCACCGCCATCCATTCCCTCTGCCCTCTGGATTTTGGAAGTAATTAGTTTGAATTGTTTCAGGCTCTAACCAAGGCTATTTCCTGAAAACAATTCTGTTCCCCACATTTCTAACCCATCCCAGGTGCCTACTCTCTGGAAAGAAGGGGGTGGCCTATGTGCCTGCTTGGCTGAAGTCTAAGCCTTGAATAGGCTTGATCGGAAACTGCAGTCTTCAGACAGGGAAGAGCTTACTGACATCTCACGTCATTCTCCTCCATTACTTAACTCATCCGGGAAGGGTGTGCTTTCTTATGTAGGACCTCCCCACAGACTTGCCCACATACATTTTTTTGCAACATTTTTTTTTTTTTTTTTGCCTTGGAAGCTCCTTTCTGGGTAGCCGTGCTGTAGGGGAAATACAGCAGGTTCAAACCCAATTTCCACAACAGGTTCAAACCCAATCTTGCACATCCCACTGGACGGTCCAAGCTCGGAGAACGCCCTTGCTTGAGCGCCCCCTGCAGGCCACTGTGAGAATCACACGCGATGACCTGGGTAAAGCCTGCCAGGCAAGACCCTTTCCTTCCTGCTTTTCTTCAAAAAGTCTCCCTCCGGGGAAATTCCAAGCCTCCCAGGATTGCAGTGTGCAGTGTTCCTGATACTGAAGAAGCCCACGGTCTGGGATGGGGTGATGGCCTCCCCCGCCACCTTCCAGGCCACGGATTTCTCAGGCATCGTTCCCACTACCAGCTCACCCCAAGGCCAGCAGAGAACTCTTCTTTTAAAAATTTATTTCATTGTGTCCGTATATATATATATAACGCAACAGGTGCCATTTTAACCATTTTTAAGTATGCAACGCAATGTCATTAATTAATTAATTAATGCTGTGCAGCCATCCCCATCGTCCATTTCCAAAACTTTTTCACCACCCCAAACAGAAAATCTGCACCCATTAAGCAATAATTCCCCGTTCTCCACATCCCGACCCCTGGGAACCCCTAATCTACCGTCTGTCTCTATGAATTTGCCTATTCTGGTTATTTCGCGTAAATGCAATCATACAAGAGTTGCCCTTTGGGGTCTGGCTTATTTCACTCAGTACAGTGTTTTCAAGGCTCATCTATGTTGTAGCATGTGTTAGAGCTCCATTCCTTTTTGTGGCTGAATAATATACCGTTATATGGGCAGGCCCCATTGTATTTATCCATTCAGCTGTCGGTGGACACCTGACAGACAAACTCTTCACTCTCTTCCCCTCTTCTCTGTGGTACCAAAGGGAACACCATGGAATGGGTCCCAATCACTCATTTTGTCAGTGACCTTGACAAGCCATACCACTATGCTTGGCTTCCAAAGGAGGGGATGAGAAATAGATGGTGACTTTTATTCTCCCATCCCCACTCAGGGGACGCCAAGCCCCTTTGGATTCCCAGCTGGGATCAATTTGGCAGAGCCAGGTGGAGTGTGAGAAACTAATAAGATTGGCTCAACTCAAAAGCTGGTTTTGCATCACTGTATCCATTTCCCTCCCCACCCCCCACAAGAAATGTCACACCTTGATGCAAATGAGATTTTATGAAACGTAAATTTAATGTTAACATTTCCAACCATAAGGGGTATGTGAAAATGTGCCCTCCTTTCCATGGCATGGATGAAAGAAACGGTGGCCCTGCTGAGATACACAAAAGGAAGGCCCTTCCCCCAAAAGCTGCCCTCCACATGATAACAAAACCCAAATTGCCTCATCTCGATGCCTGGTACATTTGATGGTGTTGTTTGAGGGTAGTTCAACAAGGATGATAACTGCAGCGATAATTTATCTTAAATTACCTAGCATGTGGTGAGTATCCTGTACTCATTTAATGAATGGATGAGTAAAAGAATGAATGAATGAATGAATGAGTGGGCCATTCAATACTCCCATCACAAATAAACATCCATTAAAACAAACCAAGGAAAGTTGTTTGTGGAAAGGTAAGAACTAAATTTGCAACACCCACCCACCCTCAACCGTTGGCTTCATCGTAATTCATGCTCATCTGCGTCTAATAAAATAGCGAAGCAATTTTGCAGGAACATTTTGTGCTTTAGCAATTCATTTAACTGTTTCCTCTAGGGGCAAGTCATATATTCTCCTCCAGATGTGTGGGGAGTTCCATGAATAAATCTGCAAATATCAAAAGGCGAGGGCTGCCCCCTGAGCCTGACTGCAGCTCCTGAGTCTGAAGATGGAGACCAAAGGAAGTCGGTCTGGCCCCCACTTCCACTCAGGGCCACGGTGACGGGGGAGGCCGGGAGGATCCAAGCGTCCCCATGTCCATCCTACTGCTGAAGTGACCCAGTGACCCTGAAGTTGCTAGGGAAGCTGAGACTGATGCATGTTCCTCTGAGAACTTTCCCCAGCCAAGTCCACCCCCCTCACTTAGGAGACTTCAGAGATGAGCAGCTCTCTGTCTAATCACCCCTCAACGTGGAGACCCTTTGGAGGGACACTCAGGGGCCACGGCTGCTGCCCCTGCCCCTCGCTGGGCTGCTACTGCCTGTGTGACTGACCCCAACCTCCTTGGTGATTAAAGAATGGGTGCATGCAAATGAGTAATGCCTGCCCTGAGCGGTCTAGCATGGCATTCGCGTCTTGATTTTCTGGGTCAAGTATTTCCTTAATTAAACTTCTAATCTTGAGGTAGTTGTAGATTCACATGCAGTTGTGAGAACTAATACAGAAAGAGCCCACGTATACCCTTTGCCCAGTATCACCCAATGGTGACATCTTGCAAAAGTATAATACCACGTTAGGTCATCAGTTTTTCAAAGCTGTAACATCCCATCCCTGCTTCATAATGTTTGATGGAGTATTTTCACCAAACTCAGACTCTTGACTCCTACCCCTCCTCCGAAGTCTGTTTGACCTCCGAACAGTTCCTGCCTTAGGATCCCGGGCTGCTGGGATAAAGACCACACAGTGGATTGGCTTAAACATCAGGAATTCATTGGCTCACGGTTTCAGAAGCTAGAAGGCTTGCTTCTTCCCAAACTTAGTAGCATCTGGCTGGACAGCAAAGTTTAGGGTTCTTTAGTACTCCCTTCTTTCTTTTTTGGGTCCCCACTGAAACCTCTGACTTCTCCCTGTGGCCTATTCTTTTTTTTTTTTTTT
>PVIY010042542.1:0-20902 GCA_004026745.1 Myrmecophaga tridactyla | reverse complement strand
GGTCAACTTTAAATATATGATAAATACTAACACATCACAGTCTTTTATAAAAAAATGAACCTTATATATATTTTCATTAACAATGTTAAGCACATTTTATTAAAACCACCTATAACTCTACCAGCCCATCCAACTCCTATTAGTATTTTACTGTAAGATACATCTTTCTTGATGGTTTAAACCTTCTAAAAGAAAAAAAATCCAGATACTCCTTTCTTGTTGCCAAGGAGTAACTGTTCATTGTTGTATTTAATTGTGTTTATCTGTAGCAGATGGTGGCATTTCAGAAGCTCCAAGATATCACTGTCTACCTTTTAAAACTCAGGTTTTGGTTTATAAACAAGTAGAAAAGAAAAGAGACATAGGGTCCAAGCTCATCAATACACATATATTCAGAGTGAGTATCAATTAGTTCAAGACCGGCGGTAACCAGTATCAAATTAAATAACAGTTAGGCTTGAACAGGTAGAAGGGGAGAATTTTTCTGATTTACAGCATTCTGGAAACTTTTACTCCGTTGTTGTATTCTGAGGCCTGCTCACCATGTTTCTTTACAATGCATTCAAAATAATTTCAAATGGAAAAGATCAACTTTGATTTAGTTTTTCACGTGTTTTCTATAAACCTGATGTCAAAAATGAGTCAAAAAAGGTTGAGTAGAAAATTAGTCTATTTGGGGGGATAAAACCATATTAAACAAACTAAATTAAAGTATATAAAAGCAGAAAGCTTTTATAAGAAGATTCAGGAATTGGCATCTGATGAAAATTAATGTAAGCTTAAGGTAAAGAAGAGTTGAAATGAGACTATTTCAGAAATGATCATCTTAGAAGGGGGCGAAACAGGACATCTGGTGTGAGGTTTGACCCAAACAAGCCACATTAGGCATTGTGTGGCCTGAAAGACTATGTCTGAGACTGGCATCGGTTCCAGTGGGGATGGTTCAATAAATTTTAATTATAAATTTAAATAGGAAAATAAACATAAACGTAAGAACTGCATGGCCTGGGGACCAGGGCCGTCTTTCATCTGGAAGTTAGGATATGGGAGTGTCCAAGAAAACATAGGGGTGGTGCTCCTGGCAAATGTGGGAAATCTTTAAAACTTGGGGAAATCCTGAGTACAGACTTTGTGACAGGATAGAATGGAGATTTTAAGTCTGCCCCTGGCCCTGGGCTCTGACAGGGAACTCGAGGTGTGAGGGGAGGGAGAGACATGTGATGAGAGGGCGCATGTGACCCAGACATCCTGGGTCGGCTGGAGTGTCAGTGTGGGCTGGGAGCAGCCATGGGAGAAGAGGGTCCCCAGAGAAAGAAAAGTTCTCAGCACAGGGAAAGTATCTTTTCCAGATGGGATTCTTGCGGGTATAGAGGTGTTCCAGTTTGAAAGCTGCTCGGAATGTGAAATACCAGAAACCGAATGGCTTTTAAAAGGGGGAATTTACTAAGTTGCAAGTTCACTGTTCTAAGGTTATGAAAATGTCCAGTCTAAGGCATCCATGGAAAGATACCCTAGTTCAAGACAGCTAATGACGTTCAGGGTTTCTCTCCCAACTGGAAGGACACATGGCAAACATGGCTGTGTCTCCTAGCTTTCTCTTCAGGCTTCTTGTTTCATGAAGCAACCCTGGGGTGTTTTCCTTCTTCATCTCCAAAGGTCTCTGGCTTTGTGGGCTCTGAAGCTTTTTCCAAAATGGTTTCCTCTTAAAGGGTTCCAGTAAGCAAACCCCATTTTGAGTGGGTGGAGACGCATCTCCATGGGAACCATCAAATTAAAAGTTACCACCCATAATTGTGGGGTCATATCTCCATGGGAACAATCAGAAACTCCCACCCAGCAACACTGAATGAGGATTAAAGGACATGGCTTTTCTGGGGTCCACAACAGATTCAAATCAGCCAAGAGGTCAAAAGAGAGGATGGGACTCACCAAAAAAATGACAAAAGAGAAATGAATTGATAGGCTTAAAAATAAAAATTCACTAATTTTATGTAGCAACAACAACCTAAAATTTAAGCTTGGTTTGCTATGCTTAGTGAAAAACGACATATTTGAAAACTAACTTTAATGTTGTACTTGGTAAACAACAGTGTTTCCTTTCTGTGGTTACAAAGACCTTTCCTCCTCACCATTATAAAAACCCAAACAAAACACACACAGTAGAACCATCCATTAAAATTCTTCAAGGAATTATCTTATCTACCATTCTTCTGATTTTTAAGTGAAGTTGGTTCTATAAAGCAAAGATAATTACATTTTACAAGACATTTTGTAAAGTGTACAAGTTATGTAACTACAAATGTCAGGCAACCTGCTTGCCTTGACAAAATGATAATGGATGAATGAGATGATCAAATTAAGAGTTAAATCTCTTTTTAAGGAGACTGATATACATAAATATTAAGGACATTGTTCATTTTGTAGGGAAAAAGCTTTATTAAGAAACATCTAATACAAGATCAGTTTACATGAGGCTTCTTATAAAAAGGGTTTTCTGTTGTCCTTCCACAGGCCTGTGACCAGTTTCATCAGTGCTGCTTTATCCAACGACTGATGCTCATTTTACTGTAAGGCTTGAAACGGCCTTACTCCCATGGTCTGTCCGTTCAGTAACCCTCTGGCAATTCCCACCTCATCACCAGTTCAAAGCCTCAAGCTCATTTATGCACCCAACCTTCCCAGTCTGCACCCCTCCAGCTCCAGCCCAGCAGGATCAGCGCCTCTTTACTCGGGCATGCCCACTGCTAATGCTAGTGCAGGGGAAGAGGAAATCGCAAAGCCACAGGAGTCAGGGTCAGGGTAAATCCATTTCCTCGGAGCCGAGCTGGACTTCCAAGACAACACCACAGGTCCCCACAACAGTTATTTCAAACTCACACCGACCTCCTTAAACTCCTCGGCTTCCCCTCCCCAGCGCTCAACAGAGAACATGCCTTTTACCTCTCTCAGGGAACAAGGGCACTTCAGGAGTAAAGTCGCTCAACTCCCACCTCCCTCCGAGTGTCTTATTTGTGTAATGTGCCTGTCTTTTCCTTCTTCCCTCCCCGTCGAGACCATGTGCCTTCCCTGAGGTCCAAGGACAGGCTTCTTCACTTCCAAAATCTTGCTTCTTCAATTATTCCTTCTAACTATTTGTTTCAACCCATCCCACTTTACAAGCGGTACCTCCTCGGACTCCACCTACTAAACAAGCAAGCAGCCAGCACACAAACCCTCTCCTGACCCATAGCTCCCACCCTCTTCACACGAGACCTGGAGAGGCTGTTAGGACCTGAAGCAGCTCCAGGAACTCACCAGTCTTCACCTCTGCCTCAGAGTCTGCCCTGCCTCTCTCACAACATCTGTCCTGCTCTCTGTACATCTGATCTGTTCTCCTTTGCACAACAACTGGTGAATGCTGTCAACAGGCCCTAGCCAAAATTCCAAAAGAATTGAGTCTAGCTGGCTCAGGAAAATAGCAAAAGTTCTCTATAACTTGGGGGATCTCATCAAGTGAATGAGACAAAATGTGGACGAATATTGGGCTCCTCTCTCTCCTGCAGGAAGCGATGTCTCCTTCACTCTCAGTGTATCTTAAATCTGCTCCGCCTCTTTTCTTCTATCCCCACAGCCCCCGCCTCTGCTCAGGCCCTTACTGCCTCTCTTCTGGACGACACACGGTGACACTGACCATCTGGCGTCCCGACCTCCAGCCCTGTGGCTCCCCAGTGCCTCATCCTCAGTGACGAGGGTCTCCTGTTTGGTGACAAGAAGCTTTCAGACCTTTTTCATACTGAGTTCAAAATGTTGCGGTAAGATATTTTCAAATTTAAACCTTAAAAAGTCCCCTATGGAATTCTTTTTTAAAACAGCGTTCCTCTTCTCTTACTGCTACTTCAAAAACTCCTCCTGGGGCAGGTTCGCCCCACTCAGTCCTAGCCCAGCAAGCTCACAGGGTTGCAGGCACAAAACTCCACACGGGTCTTGTGTGAAACGGAAGGATCATGCTTTGGGGTCCATTTGAGTTTCGGTTCTTTATTAACTTTGCAACCCTGGACAAATCAATCAATCAGTCTCTCTTCGATTATTTTTCATAAATACAATATGCAAATAATGATCAGAATTGTATGGATCGTTATAGATTGTGAGAAGTAAATGAAATTATTAAGTGATATAAGCAAAGCACCCGACCTGTGGCCTGGCACATAGGAAAACTAGTTCCCTCCACAAGTCTTCTCTTGCCCTCCTGAACCTCACTAAACTTGTTTACACAGCCTCTGGGGAACTGGCTGGTGAGTGAAAAACTCACAGTTTCCCACTTTCAACACCACCATCGTAAGAAAATGTGGTTTACTAATTAAAAGTGGTTTCTGGTTAAAGAAGTTTTTAATTATTCTTTTAAATCGTTATGAAAGATGCATTGCCTTCAAACTCATAGAATCACAAAGTAGATAACAGGTCAGCAGGGACTGAGGAGACGGGAGAAGGGTGTTAATGCCTTGTGGGGACTGAGTCTCTGTTTCAGATGATGAAAAACTTTGGGCGGTGCATGCTGGTGATGGTAGTACAGAACTGTGAATGTGATGTCCACTGACTGCATATTGGAAAGTGGTTAACGTGGGAAATTATGTATTACTGTAATACATATAATATGTTGTAATTTATGTATAATATAATGTTATATATATGTTATAGCAAAAAAATATGCATTGCCCTAAAGGATGGTTGTTTTTTGAGTAAGACACAGGTATGAATCTAATTCTGCTAGTAAAACAAACAAACAAAACCAACCAAACAAAAGCATGCATACTTTTATGTTTGTTTGTTTGCTTTTGTTTTTGTTTTTTTGGCATGGGCAGGCTCCGGGAATCGAACCCGGGTCTCTGGCTTGGCAGGCGAGAATTCTTGCCACTGAACCACTGTTGCACTGCCCTATGTATTAATTTTATAACAAGGAAGAAATTAATTTCTTAATTAATAGAAATATTTATAAATAATATATATCTTATGAAGGGATTCAATTATAAAGTTATGTATAGTTAAAAACCTCTTGCAATTATATCAGAAAAACAAAGCTGTACTGGAGACCAACAGTCTCAGTATAAGCGCAACTCAAAACAGCAAATTTTTCTTCCACCTTTGGAACAAACTGCTGTTTTTTCATTTTGGCACCAGGAGTAAGTATTGACATTTAAAAGTCAGAATGGACGAAAAAAAGTATGAATTTTTAAACTTAGAACCATATTTAATGCAGCAAGATGCTCCTGTGTAAGAGGCAAACTGGGTGAACAGCAAAAACATGAAATAGAATGCTATTTCATGCTCAGCAAGGGCATAGGGTGAAATTGGTCCAAAATATTTAAATCACCATTTTTACGCTTCTTTTTTCTGCCAAGTATGCATAGCTAAATGTGTAAATGTTACTTAAATTTAAGTATAATGCGACTCCGTGTAAAAGAGATGTGGCTGAACTCTGACAATACTGACAATATAAGTGCAACTGATGTAGGCAAAGGAGAGCTCTCACTCAGTGCTGTGGCTCGACCAGTTTACTGGGAGAAGTGGTCCCAGTTGTTAAAATATCACAATTGTTCATTACTGATGGGTAAAAAGCCACTGTCTGAGCCCCATAAGGTACCGCAGCCCATCTTAGAACCTCCCCATATGCAGTGACTAAAGGGATAACAGCACACCCTCCTCCAGCACAACTGGCATCCAGTTGTAGTGGTTGTTAAGCTTTCGAAAACCACACCATCTCATGTATTAGTTTGCAAGCTGCCAGAAAGAAATATGCCACAACTGAAACGGCTCCTACTAAAAAGAATTCAGTAAGTTATAACTTCACAGTTCTAAGCCTATAAAAAGGTTCAAACTAAGGCACTCAGGGAAAGATACCTTAATTCAAGGAAGGTCGATGGGACAGGAACACCTCTGTCACCTGGGTAGTCCGTGGCTGGCATATGATGGTGCCTTGTTCCTGAGCTCTGTGCTTTCAGCCTCTGTTCCCATGAGGGTTCTTCACTTTGCTTCTCTGGGGCTGGATTTCATCTCTTGGCTTCCCTTGGCTCTCTCCAGGTCATGGCTTGCTGAATATCTCCTGATGATATCTGCTGGGCTCCAGGCATCTGTATCAGCTCTCTCTCTCTGTTGCCTCTGTAGTTTCTGTAGGCTTTCTCTCTTTTGGCTCTGAGGTCTCTGTCATTTCTTACTCTCTCCAAAATGTTTCCTCTTTTAAAGGATTCTACCTGGAATGGGTTTCGTGTGCAGGATTTCAGATGTCCTGTCCTCTAGATCACTAATCCTTTCTTCTGCCTTTTCAAATATGTTGTATCTCTCCATTGTGTTCTTCATCTCTTATATTGTGCTTTTCATTCCTATAATTTCTGCCATTTGTTTTTTCAAGCTTTTGAGTTCTTCTCTATGGTTGCACAATGTCTTCTTTATGTCCTTCATCTTTTTTTGCCGTATCTTCCTTCAACTCATTGATTTGATTTAGAAGATTTGTTTGAGTTTCTCTAATTAGCTGTTTTGAAGGGTTAGTGTGTTATTTTGACTGGGCCATTGCTTTGATTTTCCTAGTATGACTCCTAATTTTTTGCTGGTATCCAGGCAACTGATTTCCTTGATTAGGTTATTCTGGAGGTAATCTTCTTGCTTTTACCTAGTGTTTTCTGTTGGTTGGCTTTGTTCTCTATCTGTTCTTTGGTGATCACTTCAACTTACTCTCGACCTCTAGCACAGCTTCTGTTTAACTGATCAGAATTTTTCAGCTCTTGTTTATCTAGTTTGTGCCCTGCATATATGGGACCTTTATTTGAGGACGGTCTCCCCAGAGATGATCAACCCCCAATCAGGTTTTCCCAAGACAGGCCCCGGTCTCAAAAGGATGGTGTAATGAGCATCAAGCTTCCCTGAGAATGAGACCCAGTAGGATGTCTGACTTTCCTGTGGTGCTTCTACTCTGTGCTTTTCCTGTCCTGTCCAGTAGGTGGTGCTCATCAGCCCGTAGCTCCCCACTGGTATAAAATGTGCAGTGCCTTTAATTCTCAGCAGACCCTGTCCCTGCCAGGGGTGTGTATGAGACAGAGGCTGATGTAGAAGGTGGGCTTAAGCTGTTTCTGTTTTCCAGCCCCTGGGGTCTGAAATCTTTGAATGAGAGCTGCCACTTGTGCTAGAACCTGCCACCTTACCTCCTTTTCTTGGGGAAAATATGCCCTTTAGGGAATTATTTCTTTCATCTAACTAGTTACCTTGTCTCTCAGAACTACCTTAACTATGCCTTTGCCTGGGTCAGTGCTGACAAGTGAAAATGCCTGAGGATTTAATAGGCTGCTAAAAAAGTTAGAAAGAAAAATAATCTGTTTTCAGAGATGGTTCCCAGTCTCCCGGATTAGCCAATCAGAGCCAGAGCTGATACCTGGCTCTTTGTGCCCCTTTTCTTGGGGCACAGCCCTTTTTCAATATTGTGGGTTCAGCCGGCTGCAAAAGCCTGTTTTTGTTTTTATTGTTTTCATTTTTTTCATCTCCTCTGTGCCAGGAGAGACCTCAGCATTCCTTTTATGCTTGCTCTGGGATTATCAGTGCTTGGAGCATTTATTTAGCAGTCCAAATTTGTTAATTAAGCCCATAAATGAAGCTTGCTAGAGCTCTCTTTCCCTTGCTCCTAGAAGAGTCTGCTTCTTTTTCCCACGGGGAAGTGTCTCCTAAACAGCCTGCCATGATGGGAGGGAGGAACACCAGCATCTACTTTGGGAGACCTACAGTTCTATGCTATGATCTTGGCCCTTCCACCAACTGCAGACTGGTGTGTGATGTGTATCTGGTCAGGGAAGTTCTCTAAACAGTTGTTCCAAATCGATCCTGGCTATTTACTAGGAGCCCTAGAGGACCAACTAGATTCCACACCTTCCTACACTGCCATCTTGCCTCTATGTGCAACTTAAGTCCCTTTAATGATTACACTAGAGAACCAATGTCCTCATATGTGGTAGTTAGATTCAGTTGTCAACTTGTTCAGGTGACGGTGCCCAGATCTATTGCTGTGGACATGAGCCAATGGTGTTTGAATCTCATCTGTGGCTCATTACATCTGCAGTCGGCTAGGAGGCGTGCCTGCTGCAATGAATGATGTTTGATTTAATTGGCTGGTGCTTAAATGAGAGAGCTCAATGTAGCACAGCCCAAGCAGCTCAGCATACCTCATCTCAGCACTCACAGCTCAGCCCAGGCTTTTGGAGATGCAGAAAGGAATCACCCCAAGGAAAGGTGTTGGAACCCAGAGGCGTGGAGAGAAGGCCAGCAGAGATCACCCTGTGTCTTCCCACATAAGAAAGAACCTCAGTCGAAAGTTAGCTGCCTTTCCTCTAAAGAACTAATGAAATAAATCCCCTTTTATTAAGAGCCAATCCGTCTCTGGTGTGTTGCATTCCGGCGGCTAGCAAACTAGAACATCGTACCATATGGAATGTCTTTGTTCTAAAATAATATTCATACTATCACCCTGCACTGCTATTCCTTGAAGTGGCGCTATCCTTCAGGACTGTCCACCACAGAGAATCTTTTCTGTTCATAAATTCCAATAAATCTATGTCTCCTTCTGTGCCTGGCATGTTTTTTTTGGTCTTGAGACAGCACCAGCCCTTGTTCTGCATGAACTCGGTCTGGGCCCCAAAAGCATCTTGTTTCATTTCTACATATTTCTGAATTTTCCAGGTCTCTGGCAATTATTTATTTCCAGCTTCATTCCACTATGATCCCCGCAAAGAACCATGAGACCTGCAAAGAACGTATATCCTGCTGTTTTGGATTGCAATGTTTCATGTGTCTGTTAGGTCTAGTTAATTTATGATACATTTAGATGATGATGGCCCATTTAGATGTTCTATCTATTGAAGAGAATGGTGTGCTGGGTCTCCCACTATTATTGTAGAGATGTCTACTACCCCCTTCTGTTTTGCCAGTGTTTGGCTCATGTATTTGGGCATCTTTCTAGGTGTATAGATACTTATGATTGGATATTTATGACTGTCATTTCTTCTTGGTGAATTGCCTCTTTTATTAATATATAATGTCCTTTTTCTCTTATAACATTGTTGCAACTATTTTGTCTGATAGTGATATAGCTACCTCACTGTTTTGTTGGTTACTGTTTTTACGGAATATCTTTTTCTAGCCTTTCACTGCCAACCTATTTGTATCTTCGAGTCTAAAATGAGTCTTCTGAAAACAGCATATAGATGGATCAAAGTTTTTAAACCCATACTGCCAATCCATGTCATTCAATCAGGGAATTTAATCCATTAACACTCAATGTCATTACTGTAAAGGCAGTCCTTACTTCCACCATTTTATCCTTTGATTATTTTTTCTCTTTTTATCCTTTTAGTTACCCTTATTGATAATCTTCATTTCTATACTCTCCTGTAACCCTCTCTCCTGTTTTCTTTTTAGCCAGCAGAACTTCCTTTCATATTTATTGTAGGGCAGGACTCTTGTTAACACACACTTTCAACTTCTTTTCATCTGTGAATAGTTTAAACTCTTCCTGATTTTGAAGGACAGCTTTGGTGGATAAAGATTTCTTGGCTGGAAAACGTTCTCTTTCAGTATGTGACATATACTGTATCACTGCCTTCTCGCCTCAATGGTTTCTGATAATAAATCAGCACTTAATCTTATTTGGCTTTCCTTGTATGTGGTGAACAGCTTTTACTTTTGCTGCTTTCAGAATTTTCTGTCTTTGGCATTTGCTAGTCTGATTAGTATGTGTCTTGGAGCAAGTCTATTTGGATTTATGCTGTTTAAAGTATACTGAGCTTCCTGGATTTGAATATTTATGTCTTTTATAAGGGCTGGGAAATTTTTGGTCATTATTTCCTCAAATATTCTTTCTGACTCTTCTCCCTTCTCTTCCCCTTCTGGTACAGCTTTGATGTGTATGTTTGTGTGCATCATGTTATCAGTTAACTTCCCTGATACCCTGCACAAATTTTTCTATTACTTTCTCTAATTGTTCTTTTGTCTGTTCGAATTTGGATGTTCTGTTTTCTAGCTTGCTGATCTTTTCTTCTGCCTCTTCATATCTTTTGTGTGTCTCTAGTATATTTTTAATTTCAAATATAGTGTCTTTCGTTTCCACAGATGTTTTTTGTAAGCTTTCGTATTCTTCCTTATATTCACCCAGTGTATTCTTTTTTTAATGCAATTTTATTGAAATATATTATATATTCACATACCATATAATCATCTAAATTGTACAATCAGTGGTTCACAGTATCATCATATAGCTGTGCATTCATCATCACAATTGATTTTCGAATATTTTGACTACTCCAAAAAATAAAAATAATAAAAATTAAAAGTAAAAAAGATCACCCACAACAGCTCATACCCCCATCCCTCCCTATTACTTATTTTTCTTACTCATCTGTCCATACACTAAAGGGAGTGTCAGTCACAAAACAATTGTGAAGGTTTTCACAATCACATGGTCACACTTTAAAAGCTCCATAGTTATTCAATCACCTTCAAGAATCAAGGCCCTTGGATTACAGTTGAACAGTTTCAGGTATTTTCTTTCTAGCCACTCCAACACATCAAAAACTGAAAAGGGATATCCATATACTGCACAACAATAACCTCCAAAATGACCTCTCAACTCCATTTGAAACCTCTCAGTAACTGAAACTTTTATTTCATTTTATTTCTCTTCCCCCTTTTGGTTAAGAAGTCTTTCTCACTCCCATGATGCTAGGGCTAGGTTCATCCCTGCGAGTCATGTCCCACGTTACCAGAGAGATTTACACCCTTGGAATCATGTCTTATACAGGGGGGACCCAGTGTATTTTTAAGATCGTTATCTCTTTATCCATCTCCTTAAATTCACATAGGTTTATTTAAACATTTTTGATGAGTTTCAAATTGTGTATGTCCTCCGACTTTTTAATTTGTTCATTTCACTGGGCCATATGTTCCCAAATTTTAATATGCTTTGTGTTTTTTTGCTGATATCTTCTCATCTGATTATGCTGATGGGTTTATTCTCAGAGTCAGTTTCTCCTTTGTCTAGGATTTTGTCGTTGATTGGGTTTATATTAACACTCTTCTTTGATAATGGGATCGTCAGTATTTCCCAGCCTAAGCAGTGCTGGGTATCCATGCAGAGGGCATAGAACAGATCCAATTGGCCATGGGAGGTCCGGAAAGAATCCAGAAAGCCCCTTCCTATTATTTTCCTTTTCATGTCACCAGGCTGCACTCTCTGGCCTCTCCAGCATATGGCTCTCTTTAGCTACCGGTTCCCCTCAGCCCTAAGAAGGTAGGATGCTATGGTTCTCTGCCAGTTCCACCTTTCACGTGGTCAAAACAGTGGCTCCTGGAAGCATGTAAACTGGATGAGCTGAAACTATGTGGATTCCATGTTCTAACCTCACTGGCCAGTATCTGGCTTGGTGTTGGGCTATGCTCCCTCTTCCTTGCAGCAGAGGACTTCCATGGCTGTCCAGTCCACATTCACCCCCCAGGGGAGGATGAGGTCCCCTGCCATTGCTTCTCTCAAGGGTGAAGATGGGTGCCAGAAATGGAATCACTCAGTCTCTGACCACGGTTTCTCAGTCTCTTTGTCCTGCCTTCACCGTATGTTATACTGACTTCTCCTCGTCTCTGGATTCCTGAAACACTTGATTCAGAATTTCTGCCTGGCAACTTGTTAGAGGGAGAAAAGTGGGTTCTGCTATTCTCTCCCTGATCCACCATTTTGGAAGTTCCTCCTGGGGGCCCTTCTGTATGCAGTATTCTGCAGTGGCTGCATTCTGTCCTGGATCTCCGTGGTCTTGTATCCTTGTGTCTGGATGTACTTGGGCTTCTAACTCACTGTTGTGAGAGGCTTCAGAGTCTGTGTGGCAATTCCCATGCTGCATGGACCTGGTGTAGGGCCAATGCTTCCCACGTGATATTTTTCTTTCTTCGATTCAGCGTTTGTGTATAAGCAAATGGTGGTTATCCTTTATTTGCTGAATCCCTGGGGAGGTTTTTTCAGGGGATCACCATGTTGATGGCATCACTTCTATAGTTGCATTTACACTCCCCATTGCCTCTAGCTGCTTTGTCCTGGAGGACAAATTCTGGATATAGGGTTACCCAAGAGAGTACTTTCCAAAGTCTGTATTTCCAGACAAAACAAGGCCAGGGGCCCACAAAGGGGGCACAGATCAGCTCCAAAGAGCCCTGGGGAGAAAGAAAAGACACCAGAAGCCTTTTAGATGAGTCCCCAAAGCTACGCCTTCCTGGCCTTCCCAGCAGATGGCACGTGAGCAAACTGGGGCTGTGCCTTTGGTCTCCGCCACCTCTGCCCATCAAGGGTAGGTGGGAAGAATGGCCACTTCCTCCCTGCCTGGGGTGTGCTGAAGCAGCAGCTCAGAGCTGGGACCCAGTGATCCAGATTCACCCATTGTTCTAGTTTGCTAGCTGCCAGAATGCAACACACCAGAGACAGATTGGCTTTTAATAAAAGGGGATTTATTTTGTTAGTTCTTCAGAGGAAAGGCAGCTAACTTTCCACTGAGGTTCTTTCTTACGTGGGAAGGCACAGGATGGTCTCTGCTGGCCTTCTCTCCAGGCCCCTGGGTTCCAACAACTCTCCCCAGGGTGACTTCTTTCTGCATCTCCAAAGGCCTGGGCTAAGCTGCGAGTGCTGAGATGAGGTATGCTGAGCTGCTTGGGCTGTGCTACATTGAGCTCTCTCATTTAAGCACCAGCCAATTAAGTCAAACGTCCTTCATTGCAAAAGGCACGCCTCCTAGCCGACGGCAGATGTAAATCAGCAACAGATAAGGTTCACGTACCATTGGCTCATGTCCATAGCAACAGAACTAGGCACCTTCACCTGGCCAAGCTGGCAAATGAATATAACTACCACACCCATCAAAAGCCATGATTGGTATTTGGCTGTCTGCCACCCCCCATTCTTCTGGAAGAGGGCTTCCCTGTCCCTTTGCATCCACAGCGGCCAGCCAGGGACTCACCTTGAGAATGAGGGATGGGCACCAGCAGCTGCTCACATTTCTTTACTTGTTTCTCAAGCTCTTTCGCTCCCTCTTCTCTGGATGCTGTAGGTGCTGCCTTGGCCTCCAGGCTCCAGAACGGCTGCTTTAGCGGAATTTCCTCTCCACTGTCTGTTCGGAGGAGACTGAGTCCTGGAGCTCCCTTCTCCACCATTTTCACCAGAAGTTCCTCCCCCTATGTTTTCTTGTAAGAGTTTTATCATATTATCTACAATATTCAGGTTGTTGGTCCATTTTGAGTTAATGTTTATATATTATGAGAGGTATGAGTCCATACTCATTCTTTTGCACATGGATTTCCAGTTGCCCCAGCACCATTTGCTGAAGAGGCCATTCTTCCCCATTTTACTTTTTTTTTTTTTTTGGCATGAGCAGGCACTGGGAATCGAACCCGGGTCTCCAGCATGGCAGGCGAGAATGCTGCCTGCTGAGCCATCGGCCTGCCCTGTTCTTCCCTCTTTTAATGGACTTAACAAACATGTCAAAAATCAACTCTCCATAGATGGGTGGATTTATTTCTGGACTCTCAATCTTATTCCATTGGTCTATCCATCCTTATGCCTGTACTGCAGTTTTAATTACTATAGTTTTGTGGTAACTTGGGAAGTCAGGAAGTCTGAGTCTTCCAATTTAGTTCTTTTTCAACTGTTTTGGCTATTTGGGGCCCCTTGCAATTTCATATGAATATGAGGATCAGCTTTTCCGTTTCTCAAAAAAAGGCTGCTGGAATTTTGATAGGGATTGCAATTAATTTGCAGCTCACCTTAGACAGTATTGACATCTTAATATTAAGTCCTCTAATGCATTTCCATTTATTTAGGTCTTCTTTATTTTATCAATGTTCTATAGTTTGCAATGCGCAAGTCTTTCACCTCCTTGGTTATATTTATTCTTAGATATTTTATTCTTTTAGATGCTATGGTAAATGGAACTGTTTCCTTGATTTTCTTTTCAGGGTGTTCATTACTGATGTATATGTAGAAGCTCAAATACTGTTTATCCTGTATCCTGCAACTTTGCTGAATTAATTTTAGTTCTAGTAGTGTTCTTGTGGATTCTTTGGACTTTTCTGTATATGGGATCATGTCATCTGCAAATATGTATAATTTGACTTTTTCCTTTAAAATTTAGATGTCCTTTATTTCTTTCTCTTGCCCAATTACTCTGTCTATTGCAGTATAATGTTGAACAGTAGTGGTGAAAGTCAATATCCTTGCCTTGTTCCTAGATGTTAGGGGGAAAGCTTTCAGTTTTTCACCATCGAATATGATATTTGCTGTGGGTTTCTCACAAATACCTTTTATCCAGTTGAGAAAGCTCCCTTCTATTCCTAATTTTCAGAGTGTTGTTGTTAATTCTCTCTATTGTGATACTACTCTCCACTGGGTTAGTTTACTCTCCTTCTACTTTCTTTAGATGTAGGCATAAATTATTAATTCGTGATCTTTCTTCTTTTTTATTATAGGCATGTAGAGCTATAAGTTTCCCTTTGAGTCTACCTTCCCCTTCATTGTATCCCAACAGTTGTACTATGTTGTGTTACCATTTTCATTCTTCTCAAGCTATTTCCTAATATTCCTTGTAGTTTTTTCTTTGACCTACTGGTTGTTGTTTTATTTCCACATATTTGTAAACTACCCAGTTTTGCTTCTGTTATTGATTTCTAGGTTCAGTCCATTGTGGACTGTGAACATACTCTGTATGACTTCAGTATTTTTAAATTTATTATGATTTTTTAAATTTATGGCCTAACGTGGTTTATTCTGGAAAATGTTCCAAAGGCACTTGAGAAGAACAAGTATTCTGTTCTGGTTGGGTAGAGTGTCCACTAGGTCTAATTGGTTAACACTGTTGTTCAAGCCCTCTATTTACTTAATGATCTTCTATTTAGATGTTCTATAAATTACTGAAAGTGGTATAGTGAAGTCTCCAACTATTAATGAAGAACTGTCTGTTTTTCCTTTCAATTCTGTCAATTTTTGCTTCACACAATTTGGGGCTCTTTTGTGAAATTCACATACATTTACAAATTGTAATATTTTCTTACTGCATTAAACCTTTTATCAATATACAATATCCTATATACTGGGTCTCATAAACTTTCCTGATTTAAAGTCTATTTTGTCTGACAATAATATAACCACTCCTTCTCTCTTTTGATTATGGTTTGCATGAAATATCTTCTACCTGTGGTAGTCTGGAGGCTGTATGTACCCCCCAAAAGGATTATGTTTCTTAATCCAGCCCTGAAAGTGCAGAGCTACTGTAGGTGGGATCTTTGATTAGGTTATTTTGATTGAGATGTGATCCACCTCATTCAAGGTAGGACTTATCCTCTCACGGGAGTCCTTTTTAAGAGGAAAAAGGACACAAAATAAACCCAGGTATCTTTAGAGAAAAGCCCCAGAGAAGTCAAAAGAGGACACACCTACAGCAGGTGAGAGAGGAAGACAGAAGCCAGAAGCTGGAAGGAACAAAATCTGGGAGAGAAGGACCAGGAGACATGACATGTGCCTTGGTGTCTGACAGAGGACCCCAAGCTTGCTAGTAATCGATCTTCAGAGAAGGTACTGTCCTGTTGATACCTTAATTTGGACACTGCCATGGCCTTAGAACTGCAAACTTGTAGGCTAATAAATCTCTATGTTAAAACCCAGTCCATTTCTGGTATACTGCATTTTGTCAGCTTTACCAAACCCAAACACCACCCTTTTACTTTCAACTTCTTCTTATCTTTGTACCTCAAGTAAATTTTTCACAGACAGCATTTACTTTCTTCATCCAAACTTACACTGTCTGCGTTTTAGTAGGGGAGTTAAATTCATTGACATACACGATAATAACGGAGAAGGAAAGATTTACTTCTGCCACTTAGCCATTTGTTTTCTATAAATTTTCTATGTGTTTTGTTCAATTACTCCATATCTGCTTTTTTTCCTTTTGTGTTTAGGTGCTTTTATGTATTGTACTACTTTGATTACCTTCTTTCCTTTTCTCTCTGTATATTTTAGTTATACTCTTAGGGGTTACGTTTGCAATTACCATTAACATCTTAAATTAATTACAAGCTAGTTCAACTAGTACCAAGCTAGTTTCAGTAGCATACAAACTCTCCACTCCTTTTTATCTCTGTCCCTCCCTCTTTATATTGTTACTGTCTTATATTACATCTTTATACACTCTGTGCCCATTAATATGGGTTTTAAATAGTTTTTTGTACACATTTGCCTGTTAAGTCATATGGGTATGTAAAGCAGATTCAAACCAAAAGTTCAATACTACAAGATTTTATATTGACTTACTTACCTTTACTGGTACTCTTTGAGTTACTGTCTAGTGCTCTTTTATTTCAGTCTAAAGGACTCCTTTTAGCATTCCTGGAGGGGTAGGTTTTCTGGTAATGAACACTTTCAGCTTTTATTTATCTATAAATACCTTAATTTCACCTTACCTTTTGAAAGATAACTTTACTGGATACAGAATTCTTGTCATTTATTTTCTTTAAGGAGTTTAAGTATGTCATCCCACTATATTCTGGTTTCTAACATTGCTGGTGAGAAATCTGCTGTTAAACTTATTGCAAATCCCACGTATGTGACAAGCAGATTTCTTTTTGCCGCATTCAAAATCTTATCTCTGAATTTTGACAATTTTGTTATACAGTATATAAAATATGTCTTAGAGCCTATCCTGCTTCAAGCTCATTGAGCTTCCAGAATGTGTATATTCATGTCTTTCATCAGATTTGGGAAGTTTAAGTCATTATTTCTTCAAATACTTTTTCTGCTTTTTCCCTTTCTTGTCCTTCCGAGACTACAATGATGCTCATATAGGTACCCCTTTTGGTGTCCCACAGGACCCTTAGCCGCTGTTCATTTTTCTTATTTTTCCATTGATCCTCACACTGGATAATTTCAATTGTCTTATTTTCAAGTTTGCTGATCCTTTCTCCTTTCTGTTCAAGTCTGCTCTTGAATCCATCTAGCGAGTTTTTCATTTCAATTACTGTACTTTGCAGCCCTCAAATTTTAGTGTGATTCTTTAAAAAATAATTTCTAGTTATTTTGTTCAAAAGACATTTTCCTAATTTTATTCCTTTGTGTACAGACTCCTTTAGTGCATTGATCATATTTAAGACAGTTGATTTAAAGTCTCTGACTAACAGTTCCAACATATGAGCTTTCTCAGGGATGGTCTCAGGCAAATTCTGTTTTTTTCATGAATGGGCTGTACTTTCCTGTTTGTGTGCTTTGTAGTATTTTATTGAGAACTAGATATGCTGAGTACAAGAATCGTTATAATTCTGGAAATCTGAAAAATCTGAATTTTCATTGCTATTGTTTACGGCTAACACCATCAGTGTGACTTTTCCAAACTATTTTTGTTCCCAAATGGGAAAAGGAAAGGGAAAAGGAGAAAAAAAAAAAAATAGATACTCCCTCCTTAAGACTCCTCTGCTGCTTCTGCCTGAGGGGTGCTGGAGCAATGACTATCCTGAGACCTGGCTTCTCAGTGATCTGAAGTAGCTGATCCAAAGCTGTGATCAGCAATCAGGCCACACACACCTGGATTTTGGAGGCACAGGTCCTTACAGCCAACCTAGCACCAGCAAACTGTACCAGGAGTCTGGGCTTCAGTCCCCATTGCTGTGTGCCAGGAAGTTGGGGGTTGGCAGATGGATATTGTTGCACAAAAGGTGAAATTCACCAATTTTTACCACAATGAATCAGCTTCTTTGTCCAGCTCTTCCCTGGATGCTGCACAGTGCTCCACTAGACCTCAGGATTCCAAAATAGTTATTTGGATAGCTGCTCCCAGTTCAATAATTGTTTTGGTGGAGGGACTGTTTCCTGGAACTTCAAACTCCACCATCTCCCCCAGTCCTCTCAACTAATTTTTAAAATAGACAAACCACATTTAAAAATCAATTTTATAGCAATAGTTATTTTAATAAGTCAGGAAATAGAAACTTCTATCGTGGTTAAAAATGGAATTGCATTTTTGTCAATATATATGGTAACAATAATGGTAGGCTGGTTATTATATATCTTTTTATTATTGTTGCTGTTCCCTCCTTAACTTAGGATGAGGAACTTAACTTTATTTGTATATATTTCTATTTTCAGAATAATATCCCCAAAGGAAAAATATCAGCAAGAGCTAATTTTAAAAAAATATCCAAGAGTAAAACTGTAACACCCATTATACATAATTCTCATAATTAAAAAAAAATTAAAATACAAAATGTAATTATTTTATGTAATTCATCATAAAGGAGTGTCCACACCTGCATAGGTCCAGGAATGCAAGACAGAACTTGCTCTATGTTCTCAGAGGTCACATCAACATCATTTACTGCAACAAGGACATCACCTAAAAACAGAGCAATAACAAGACAGCTGTGTGAAGACCCCAAAATTAAAGAGATCTAGAACTGAAGCATTAAAAAGCACCTATTCTGACTCCTTCAAAGTACAATGGAAAATACAGTACATTCAGGGACCTGTCCAAGGGTACACAGCTCATTAGTGGCAGAATCTCTTAACTCGACTCTATTTCTAAACTATGATGCAGCCCAACACACTACCCAAACTAAATATTTAAATAGATGAATATTCCCATTCTCGATATAACTGGAAGAATTATGTAAACCCAAAGGAAAAATGGAAAATTCGTAGCATAAACCAAGAATCACACTTAACAAAACTGAATCTAATCACTTAGACCTACAATAAAAAAATTCAGAAGTAAAAGCTGAGGTTATAATGAAATCAGTGCAGCCCATCTTAACTCAATGTGCACTGGATTCACTGCTATTAAACTGTGTCTACACACAGCATTTTGTTTCAAAGGCCCTAATCATATTAATATCCACAGCATGTTTCAGTAAAAATCTCTTTTTCCATGTCTTTTCTTTAAATGTAAATGGTGGCTTCAATAAAATAAAGATCAGTATTGAAATGGAAATTTGCTTTCATAAGGTAGTTAAAAGTCATGTAAAAATACCATTGGACTATATTAATAGAAATATATATATATCAAGGTTATTTTTTCTCACTGTTTCTAAAAATAACATTAGGAAATCAATCAAATAACTCACATTCATTCATTCATTCAACAAATATTTATGGTGCACCAACTATGTGCCAGGTGCTGTTCTAGGCATTGTAGATACAGAATCAAACAAACAGACAAAAATCTCCACCCTCATAGAGCTTAATATTCTTTGGGGGAGACAGATAATAAACATGTATATATGAAAAATAATGTTGGGGGACAATTCTCTATGAGTCTCTCATGTTTCTGTACATCTTGAAAGCCAAGGCACTCTTTGCCTTAGACTATCTTTTCAAGGATGTTTGTAAAGTGCCTAATCTTGGATGACAGAGATAGAGGTTCGCAGCAAAGGTCAAGTTTACTTACTGTACAATAATGTCATGCTCATTATCTAATTATTAGAAACCACTCTTTATCAAAGATCCATGTTTCCTAAGCTCAAGGTTCCCCTCCTTTAATGCAACTCACTAGGTATATAGGCATCATCTAGCCTATTCCTCTCGCCTTGTGGGAACTGAAGTTGGAGACAAGGTGCAAATGCTAATACTCCAGCTACTGCTATTGCTGCAATAAAATCTTTCATTTTTAATCCAGGAATTTCATGCCTTCTGTCAGCAACCATAAAACTGTGGCAAGTTAGTGTGCCAGTAGGGTAAAATCTCAGACTACTGACAGCTCTTGATGTCCGGGTAGAGATATCAAAGAAGCAGCCGGACACATGAATTTGAAGTTCAGAGAAGACAGGCTGGGAGATATAAATTTAGTAGTAATCAGGATATAGATGATATTTAAAGCAATGACATGGAGATAGATTACCCTATATTCTCATGTTCTTCCTTCAACGAGGGTAACTCACACTTCACTAGGTATTATTATACTCTATGTGCCTGGGCAAAAACAAAGCAAAACAAAACAATAGCTTCTTGTAACATGGGATAGTGATCTCACCAGTAACCTGAACCTCTGATAGCTACTAGGGTATATAATACACTAGAAGTTACTTTATCCCAGTTTGAACTCTCTGCTATTAAGAACCACATGGATAGTTCAGTGGTTAGAATGCCCGCCTTCCATGCGGGAGACCCGGTTTCGATTCCGAGACCATGCACCCCCCCCCCCCAAAAAGAACCACATGGATTCTTCCTTCCTTCTTCCCTCTTTCCTTCCTGTCTTAGGGTTCTCCAGGAAACAGAACCAGCAGGAGATACTTGCAAAGAGTATAAGATTTTATAAAAATGTCTCATGCAACTGGGGGGGTGCACGAGTCCAAATTCTGTAGAATAGGCTGCTAGCTGGCAACTCTGAGGAAGGTTTTTGTTTTGTTTTTTTTATAAACTTTTTTTATTAATTAAAAAACTTAACAAAAGAACATTAAGATATCATTCCATTCTACATATACAATCAGTAATTCTTAATATTATCACATAGTTGCATATTCATCATTTCTTAGAACATTTGCATTGATTTAGAAAAAGAAATAAAAAGACATCAGAAAAAGAAATAAAACGATAATAGAGAAAAAAGATTATACATACCATACCCCTTACCCCTTGCTTTCATTTATCACTAGCATTTCAAACTAAATTTATTTTAACATTTGTTCCCCCTATTATTTATTTTTATTCCATATGTTCTACTATTCTGTTGATATAGTAGCTAAAAGGAGCATCAGACACAAGGTTTTCACATTCACAGAGTCTCATTGTGAAAGCTATATCATTGTTCAATCATCATCAAGAAACATGGCTACTGGAACACAGCTCTACATTTTCAGGCAGTTCCCTCCAGCCTCTCTGCTACATCTT
>PVIY010042541.1:0-20906 GCA_004026745.1 Myrmecophaga tridactyla | reverse complement strand
TTTAATAGTTCCATATTCTTTCTCCCATCCCACAGGTGACTTTGTCAATGCTTTTTTATTATCTGCTTAATATACTCTAGGATGTATCCAGGCATTACAATAATCTATACAGGATTAAAGGACCTCCTTCTTATTCAATGCTCCCTGTGTTTCAGTTGTTCAAATGAGCTCTACAGGTAGGTTGAATTTGATTATGCACTACAGAAAATTTCAGTTCAGATCAAATAAACCTTTCTTCCATTGGTCTCAAAGAGTATGTGTGGTTCTAAAATATAGACTTTATCTTCCTTACCCCTATGTTCTGAATTACTTTAATCCCAACCTGTTTGGCTTCATTCTTATCTCTAAATTTCAAGTTATATATAAAACAGCCTCTCAAAATCCAACTTAATATGTTTTTTATTTCAAAATGTCTGGTGTTTGTTGATGTGGATGTTTTGAAAAAAATGTGATATATATGACTTGATTTTGTGATCAATTCTTGCTGCATCATAGCATCTGGAAAAGACTTATTTATTATGGTAAACACCTAATGTCAATGTTTGATGTTCTCACACTTGTCCTAATGATGCTAACAAAGATAGAGCCTGGTAAATGGCTTTCCTTGACATGTCTCTACAGAGCTCCTTCAACGGTTTGTTGTACTGGTTATTGGCTAATAGGGTAAATGGATTACCATAAGGCACACAGGAAGCCTAGCTTTTATTGGATACTACTGTTTTAATTTTTGCAACAAACTACATCATGTTTCCCGTGTTCATTCATCGTTGGATTTACATTATGTTAAATGAAAACAAATCATATTTTCTGAATATTTTTCCTGCACACTTTAGATAATGTCTAACTGCCAGCTAATTTACAGCTCTGAAACCTTGTTGTATCATTTGGGTTAGAGCATTCAATAATTTAAAGTGAAATGAATCATTGTGTGAGAAAGAATTGCTGCTAAATCTTTTGGACTAATGAGCTGTAAGGATTTCTTTGCTGCAGTTGTATATGTAATTGTGCATTTCGGTGAGGATGCCCTCTGAACACTAGAGGACATATTCATGAGCTGAAATTCCAAAAACAAATCTTTTGAGCCCTGTTCAAAAGACAGAAGCTCAGCATTTTAGAAGTTGTCATGTATCAACTGATAGGGTAAGCCTGGGAATATCCTTCTGTGCTCTGACCCTCTCTGCCTGCTGGTCTGTGCCTGGCTGCCATCGTCTGTATAGCCCTCCTAGAGAGGTGCTTATGGTTACAGCATTGGCACTCAGTAATCATTCTCTGATCTCAGCAGTTACAGGGTAACCGACAAGAATCTCGGCCCCAGAATGCCAGTAGCAGCAGCTCACTGTCGTAGCTAAACCCTTGTCATTCACATGGACACTTTGTAAGGAAAAATAATTTCTAAGCTATATAGAATGGTTTAAAAATGCTATTTTTACTTTCTCATCACTGATTTAAAGAAAATTCTTAGCACCTAAAAGTTAAGAATGGAAAAAATATTTTCATAAATTCTTTGAAAGTGATCATGAGTAAATTCAAATATATTGACTATTTTTCCTATTTGGCTTCTTCCAGCTACACTAGTGCTTTTAATATTACTGCACTTCATTTTTATGGATAATCAAGACTATGCATGAAACCTTAATTTCCAGCCCAGAAGGATAATTGCTTAGTGATCATTTACTTTCTTTATAACATAACTGAATATAAACTAAGACAGAAACTAAGAAAAAGCCTTTTTTAAAAAAAAATGGCAAAAATTATGAAAAACACACTCACCTTGGTATTTTATACTTTCTAACACCTCAGCAATTTAAAATGATTCTATCCAGTTCCCATGATTAGTCCTGGAATGGTAGACAGAGGCTTGCTGATCACTAGTGGTCTGAATCCTTATTTAAGAGATTGGGAAATTGATCTGACAGTATTTGGTAATTTTGCTCAGTAACAGAAGTAGCTCCAGCACCCATGTGTCTTAACTACATGAATGTACTGTTCTTTACATTTGCCTGTGCGGTTTCCTATTTTTCTTTGTTTCAGCTATGAGTTAGATCTTATTTAACATGTTTTAAAGAGGGTTTATAATAGAGATAAAACCTATAAAACAAGAATTTATAGAAAAGACACTGATCTTTAACAATGTTGGTCCCAGGTTAATCTTATTATAATATCACTTCTAAATCATTTTTTAAAAAATTGACTGCCATAAACCGTATCATATCTTTTACACACATATATGCAAAAACAGCTAAACTGCAGTGTGTGAATAAACAGTCCCTTACCCAACCTGATTTTCTTTTTATGAGCAAGCAAAAGACCATTTTAAAGTAAGAAAAGTGGAGGAAAATAGAGAGATGATAAAGGGCAATTTGAGCAATAAATGCACTGTGATATTTGTGGGACCCTTCTCCAACTTCATGTGATGCGTGCAGTATAGAAAAGGGTCTTTCAGCAAATGTTTAGGGAAATATGTTCCAAAAGATCTGCATAGCATTAGTGTAACCAAGTGTTCCTCTCTGTGGCTTCCTGTTTTGGAATTAAATGCCTTCAGGGTACTCAGAATAACTCTGTTTAGAAACACAAGAAGAATTTAACCTCTTATGTTCCTAATCATTTTTTAAGCTATAGAATAGTTAGGAATCAAAAAAAAATGCCATCCCACATTGTTCCGCAACAGTTTCAGCTAAAATTTAAAATTATTTATACATAAAATAGGGAGTTTAGTTAGAAAACAAAGGTATAAACAAAATTCCTGCTGGAATTTATGTCAAATTATGAGATCAGTTTGCTTCATCATAAACAATTTTCATAGACAAACCGTTTGACAGATAGCATTATTACCAAATGAGCTCAATGGAAATTTTCCACTCTGCTTATTTGCAGGACGTAAGAGAAGCAGGTAAGCTAAATCTATATTAACTTATTTAGATTATTGTTCAACATTCTTAAATTGGTGCTGCAAAGCCACTAGAGGGAGCACCAAACAATATTTTTGTTTAGCTTAAAACTTAATATACTTTTTATTTTGTTTTTAAATTTTCCTACACTTTCATTTAAAAAGAGGTCTACAACTAATCATTTATTGGTTATATTGTCTCTGATTAGTTTTCACTTTCTATATGCTTCTAATTCTGTGAAATTAAAAGACTTAAAGGGGTCTTATTTAATTTAATTTTATAAACATTCTTTAAATGCCTATGTATAATAATAGAGGGGTATAGGGGAAAACTACTATTGCATGCTATAGTCTGAATTTAACAGGAAGACAACCGCAGAAGCACAGCAATACCAGGGGTAAATAGTTGGGGGGCAGGGAGTGGATAGGATAAGGGTTAAGGGAAAGTTTGGAATTTTTATTTGGTGAGGGTGTGTTATCAGTTATCTTTCTCTTTGGAGCAATGAAAATTGTCTAAAATTGAGAGTATTGATGATTGTACAACTAAGCAAGGATAATGTGAGATTATTGACTGTGGACATTATACATGATGCCCAATGAAAGGGGTGGCTGAAGGATACATTGACTAAGAAGTAGAATAGCAAAGTGTATGCGTACATATAATAGAATATTGTACTGTGCCAGGAAGAAACAAAGTTGTGAGGCATGGAATGAGATGAATGAGCCTTGGGGACATTATGTGGTACAAAATAAGCCAGAAATAAAAGAGCAAATATTTTACGGTCTCTTTTAGAAAATACGTATAAGAAAATTGGGGCCTAGATTATAAGCTCTTATAGCAATCATGCTTAGTCCGGAGCTATGTTATTTCTAGATTTTGACATGCTGCACTATGTATGTATAACTTGGTATCTCCCTGGAACTTTGGCTACCTGTGTGATATTAAGACCCAGAGTTGGAGTTCTGCAGCTCTGAAAGTCAGCATTGCTACATACAACAGCTGTTAAAGAAACCAAAAAGGAGATCAGGCTTTAATTTGAAATAAGAATGAAGCAGATAGAGTAGGGACTAAGATAAATCAGAATACAGGGGTAAAGATGACACTGTTGATATTTTAGAACTTTTCACCTACTGTATAGACCAAAGGAAGAGAGGTTTATGTTGTCCAAAACCTAAATTTTCTGTAGTACATAATCTAATTCGACTTGTCTGGATAGCTCATTTAAACCCAAACACATGAAGCCCAGAATGGGAATGAGGGCTTATAATTCTGTATAGCTCAATGTAATACCCAGATACATCCCAGAGTATGTTGAGCAGATAATTAAAAAGTATTAGCAAACTCCCTTGAGGGTTGGGAGAAAAAAATATGAAACTATTAAGCGCTGCCACCAAGGAAACCCCTGATACTGTCTCAAACATTAGGGTCTCCAAAGTCAATATGCCAAGCCCTTGAACTTTGAGGCTTGCTCTTGTGGAGCTATTTCTGTAGCCGGGAAGCTACGTCTACCTGTAGTTATGCCTAAGAGTTACTTCCAGAAAACCTCTTTTGTTGCTGAGATGTGTCCTCACTCTTTCTAAGCCCAACTCTGCAAGTAAAATCTTTACCCTCCCCCTATGTGGGACATGACATCCAGGGGCAAAAGTCTCCCTGGCAGCATGGGGCATGACTCCTAAGGATGAACCTAGCCCTGGCACCATGTGATCGATAATGCCTTCCTGACCAAAAGGGGGAAACGAAATATAACAAAAGAAAGTATCAGTGGCTAAGAGATTTCAAATAGAGTCAAGAGGCTATTCTGGGGGCTAGTATTATGCTAGCTTCAGCTAGATAATGCTAATTACTAAGGTTTGCCAACCCCCAACCAAAACCATTCCTGTCAACCCTAAAGGACACCTAGGGCTTTATCTGATATTCTACAAAAGTTTCATGCACTTGACATCCAGGGGTGAAAGTCCTCCCTAGCAACATGGGAGATGCCTCCCGGTGATGAGCCTAACCCTGGCACCATGGCATCAACAATGGCTTCCTGGCCAAAAGTGGGGAAAGAATTGTAGCAAGTAAGGTATCAGTGGCTGAGAGAGTACATATAGAATTGAGAGGCTACTTTTATGCAAGCTTTACTAGATTTTTTGTGTTTGTATGCTGTGTGATGGGGGTCACATTTCATTCTTTTCCCATGTGAATATCCAATTATCAGAGCTCCATTTGTTGGATATTTTGAGGTTTTTATGGGAGCACATGGGCCAGGATTCAAACCCAGGTATCCTTCATGGCAGGCGAGAATTCTACCACCGAACTACCCATGTACCCCAAAAGGGACAGTGCGCTTCAGCTAGATATTGCTATTTATCATGGTTTGCTAACTCCCAACCAAACCATTCCTACCAGCCCTAAAGAACACCTAGGGCTTTAGCTGAGATTCTACAAAGGTTCCATGCACTATGATTACTTTCCAGAAAACTACAACCTCCAGGTGAGTTCCTAGGCAGATAAGTCCTGAAATCAAGGGGGGCCATCCTGTCTAGAACATCAACTAGTTCCATTTCCCTATTCCATATTATCAACAGCTCTTTCCAACATGAAAAAGTTAGAATGGGCATAGCCCAAATACTCCTAAAGATTGGGAGAAGGTAGAGTAATAACAGAAAAAGTAGGATTTAACAAATAAGTGATTGCTGAATCATTATATTGGTATTTTTTTTATTCTCCAGTGTCTTGGGGCAGCCAAAAAGAAAAGTCTAAAATTGTATAACTGTAACCCACACCAGACTCTGAAATCTGTTCTATTACTACTTGTTTAGAATGTACTTTGAAATTTATTGCTTTTTTTGGTATATATGTTATTTTCACAATAAAAAAAATCGTTACATGCACTAAAATTACTTCCCAGACACCTACAACCTCCAGATGGGTTCCTAGGCCAGAGAAGTCCTAAAATCCAAAGGGGCCAGCCTCTCAAAGAACTTCAACTAATTCCATCCCCCTATCCCATATTACTGACATCCCTTTCCAACATAAAAAAGCTAGAATGGGCATAACAGAAATACTCCTAAAGATTGGGAGAAGGAGCAAAGGAGAAGGAGGAATTATAACAGAGAAGATAGGATTTACAAATGAGTATGACTGCTGAATCATTGTATTGATATTTCTTTTATTCTCCAGTGTCTTGGAGCACCTAGAAGGAAAAACCTGAAATTGTGGAACAGTAACCCATACCAAACTCTGAAATCTGTTCTATAACTTCTTCTTAAAAGGTACTTTGAAATATTTTGCTTTTTTATATGTATGTTATACTACACAATAAAAAAAAGTTAAAAAATGATTTTTAAAATGCCTGTGTATATGGGAGACCCGAGTTCAATTCCTGATCTATGCACTTCCCCCAAAAACAAACAAACAAAACCCAAAGAAACAAAAATTCAACAAATGGTGCTACAATAATAGGATACTCACATGGAAAAATAATGCAATGTGACCCTGCTATACAGAATACAAAAAAAAAAATGCCTGTGCATATAAGACATGATGAATGTTTGAAAATCAAAGGCAAATCCCTTACAGTCTCTATTTTTCAGAAATTTCAATCTAGTCGTATTGACAGAATTATAATGATCCTTCTATAAACAAGTCAGAATGATATTAACAAATGTAGAGGATGGATTAGTTCTTTTTTTTTTTTTTACATGGGCAGGCACCGGAATCGAACCCGGGTCCTCTGGCATCACAGGCAAGCATTCCTGCCTGCTGAGCCACCGTGGCCCACCAAGATGATTAGTTCTTGATTGAGAATGAGAGGTGGTGTTACAGAGAAGGTGACATTTGAACTGGACATTGAAGGATGAGGTTTCCAAAAGTGGAAATCTTGGACTGGAGGGAACAGCATAAGCACATGATTTATTTGGGAAATGAACAGTTATAGAGTAGTGACTAGATAGAACCTGGGCAATGAGGGGATGTATTGGAGGGGGTGAGGTCAGGAAGCTAAGCTGAAGTCCACGCTAAAGAGTTTTTATTTTAATCTGTTGGGAAAGGAGAACAACTGGCAGATCTTCTAGAAGGAAACAAATGTTTTAATAAAACAATCCATGATTCAGGGTAAAAGATTGCCTGGAGAATTCTGATATTAAAGACTGGCTGTTTTGTACTAGACCAGATGAGACATTATAATAACAGCCTTGGTAATAATAATAATAATAATAATAATAATAATACCTTACATCATGTATATACATATCCATATACATACACACATAAATACATACATACTTTTTGTGTATGTACAAAAAGAGACCTGTATGCAAATATAATAATAGCTACTATTCTAGTGTGCAAGCTGCTGGAATGCAATATAAAAGAAATGGAATGCATTTTAAAAAGGGGAATTTATTGAGTTGCTAGTTTAAAGTTCTAAGGCTGAAAATGTCCAAATTAAGGCAAGCTATGGAAATGTCCAATCTAAGGCATCCAGGGAAAGATACCTTGGTTGAAGAAGGCCGATGATGCTTGGGGTTTCTCCCTCAACTGAAAAGGCACATGGTGAAGATGGAGACATCTGCTATTTTTCTCTCCAGGATTCGTGTTTCATGAGGCTCCCTCAGGAGCATTTTCCTTCTTCATCTCCAGATATCTCTGACTGCCTGGGCTCTGGTGTTCTCATAGCTCTCTCTAATGTTTCCTCTTTTAAGGGAGTCCAGTAAATTAATCAAGCCCCACGTGGAATATCTCCCTGTATTCCAGTATTCCACATCTCCTTCTAATCAAAGGTTAATGCCCACAATTGGGTGAGCCACATCTCCATGGAGATAATCTAATCAAATTTCCAACCTACAGTACTGAATAGGGATTAAAAGAAAGGCTGTCTCCACAAAATGGGTCAGGATTAAAACATGGCTCTTCTGGGATATATAATCCTTTCAAATTGGCACAGTTAATGTCCCTGAATCATTCATATGTACATACAATACATACAAACACACATACATATACACATATCAGGGAGGGGAAAAGATAGTTACTTTTGATATGCTGGATTTGAAGTGCAGGAGGGCATTCTTAGAGAGTTGTCTAGCATATGCTTAAAATTTTAGGTTTGGAGCTCAGAAGATAAGCCAGAGCTTGGGAGTGGAGGAATCATTCAGGCAAAATGCATAGCCTGAGAATGGGAGTGAAGTGAGAAGCAAATCTTGGAGAAATGCTTACATGAGGCTGAGGAAAGGAAGAAGAGTCAGTGAAGTGGCCGCTGGAAGCTGACAGATAGGCAGAGAGTCAGCAGACGGCCGCATTCATCTCTTGGCAATTCTTTGCGCTCCTGCTGTACGCAACGCGAAGAAGCCTTAGTCTGGAGTGTAAAGAAGGTACATTGTCAGGGTCAGCTGTTGCAAGGGACGATTTAGAATAGGAACTAAGGAGAGAGGTCATCAAAGATCAGATTTCCTAAATAGGCACAGAACTTTCGTAGTCAAAATTGACTTATTCTTGAGAGCACTATGAGAAGGAAGTTCTGTGGCTCCGAGAGGTCCATCACTTGACCTCCAAAATTTGTGAACTTGAACTTTGACATTCAGGCTTCATTGCCTTGTACATAGTAGGAGTGCAAATAATTTGATATTCAGGTGAGTTGTTTGTGGACCAAACTCATTTTTATAGTTTCTAAAAGATGTATATTGCCCTTGTAACCTTGATTATTTATGTTTCTTATTACTACTTTTTATTTGATTTTTTATGCAGAAAAAACACTATTATATTTATATAATGATATAAGTTTATTATAAAAATTCAAGCAAAATATAATAATCAAAGTTTAAAAATCACTGCAAAATCACTATCATAAAAGTCTTAGATAACCAGAAATACAATCTAATTCCCGTCCTTCTTTGTCCCTTCTTCCCTCCCTTCTTTTCTTCCTATTGTACTGCTGAAGAATGGTCTGTTATAATTGGTTAGGTATATTATTTTTACTTTTTCAAAATTTGTAGATTTACCTTCTGTTTTGTAATTACATCCTATAATTGTTTTAGCTCTATTTCTATATCTAACTAGAATTTGGTCCTCACCACAATCACTTTTACCTTTACTTTTTCATTCCTGAGTTTTTAATTTTGTAACTAATATCTTAATTGCCTGGTTTTCAACATTAAGTAGAATTGTTCAGTAAGGTCTTGCAGGTGGCTATTTCATTTTGAGAATGTATTCTATTGTATTAATCCTATATAGATATCTTGGTTTAGTAGGCTGTTTGTTCTTGGGTCATGATTTCTTTCTATCAGAACTCTGCAGATGCTATGAATTTGTTTTCTGGTGTCAAAAGTTGGTGTGGACAAGTCTGAGGACAGCTTGATTGTTCTTGATTTTGAGTATAATTTCCTTTTTTCTTTTTCTTACTTTTAGCTTTTGGCACCCTGTATTAATCTCTAATTGATAAGCATGTAGAAAATAAATTATATTGAATCTTTATATCACAGTTTGCCACAGAATAAAATCCTAGATGGACTGAATAATTAAACTTTTATGTGAAGCCATACAATTACTAGATGATAATTCTGGTGATTCTCTAATCTTTCTAGGAATGAGCTCAAGATAGAAATGATAAGGACCGATCCATAGATTTTTCTACATCATTAAAAAACACAGAAAAATATAAATAACATGAAAGAACAAATGGTAACAGGTAAAATATTTACATACATGATAGAGGACAGATATTTGTTATGTGTATGTGTGTCTTTACCTGTGATAAAACCAACATTAGAAAAGAAAAGTGGCTAAAGGGCACATGAGACATTTTACCAATAGAGGAATTCAAAGAAGGGAAAATTCCAAAGTATTTAAAATAGGCTGAAAGGTAAAGTCAGTGTATCAGAGAGAAATTTTCCTGTTTTGAACACAGGAAATATTTGAACACAGGGGATGTTTCATGACTAGTGACCTACCTTGGATTAGATACACTTGAATTCCTTTCATGTTATGAAATTCCATGGTTCTGGGATGTGTATACATGTCTTATTCTTGCTATTAGATTGTTTCCTCCTTGAGAAGCCCAAGAAAGATGTCTTAAAAATCCTTCTGCTCTTTATGGTGTAGCCTGGCACTTTGCATGTAGTGGGCCTATAATGAATATTTATTGAATGATGATTATAAGTATTTTTTAAATCATTTAAATTTAAATCATTATTTTATAAAATATATTTGAGGGAGGCTTAGAATTTTAATATAGATAATTTAATGTACAGTATTAAAAGATAGTAATTTTTTAGATTTTTTTTAGTTATTTCTTATGTTTAGTCTTGTGATTGGAATTTTGAACATATTTCATATTTTCAATAGAAAGTTTTATTCTTTTATAGAGTAAGCGTCTACCTTAATCTCATTTTGCAACATTTGATTTCTGCTAATTTTTACAATAGTTTTATTTGTACACCATACAGTCCATCCAAAGTGTACAATCAGTGTCTCTTGGTATAATCACAGAGTTCTGCATTTACTGCCACAATCACTTTGGGAACATTCTTATTGCTGAAAACAAAAACAAAAAACAATTCCATACCCCTTATGCTCCCCTATTTTTTTTTAATAGTTTTTTTTGTTGTTGTTGTTGTTAATATGGGCAGACACCGGGAACTGAACCCGGGTCTCCTGCATGGCAGGTGAGAATATTGCCACTGAGCCACGGTTGCCCTCCTGCTTTCCCTATTTTTGACTCTTTAGTTTTGGTATAATACTTTTATTACAATTGATGAAAGAAGATTACAATGTAATTGTTAACTATAATCCATAGTTTGCAATAATTGTATATTTTCTGTACACAACCCTATCACTAACACCTTGCAATAGTTACAGACATTTGTTCTAGTTCATGTAAGAACTTTTAATATTTGTACAATTATCCACAGTCATCATCCACAACAGGTTTTGCTATGTTATACAGTCCCATGTTTTATCCTCTAGCTTTCCTTCTAGTGACATGCTCGACCCTAAATGTACCCTTTCAACCATATTCACACCCAACACTGTTAACTATACTTACAGTATTTTGCTACCATCACCTCTATCCATTTCCAAACACTTACAATCAACCTTATTAAAAAATATGGACACCTTAAACATCGTCTGCCCATTTTCTACATCTTTCTGTCTCCTGGTAACCTATACTCTAGATTTTAAGTCTCGGGGTTTGCTCATATAATTAGTTCATATTAGTGTGACCATGCAATATTTGCCCTTTTGTGTCTGGTTTATTTTGTTCAACATAATGTTTTCAAACTTCATCCTTGTTGCATGCATCAGGATTTAATACTTCTTAACAGCTGGATAATATTCTATCATATGTATATACTGCAGTTTGTCTGGCTACTCATCAGTTCACAGACACTTGGGTTGCTTTCATCTTTTGGCAATTGTGAATAATACTGCTATGGACATTGGTGTGCAAATGTATGTTTGCATTCCTGCTTTCAGTTCTTCTGAGTATATATCTAGTAACGGGATTGCTGGATCATGTGGCAGTTCTATACTTAGCTTCCTGAGGAAATGACAAAGTGCTTCCCAAAGCAGCTGTTTCATCCTACATTTCCTCTAACAGTGAATAAGTGTTCCTTTTCTCCACATCCTCTCCAACACTTGCAGTTTTTCATTTTTTAATAGTGGCCATTCTAGTAGTTGTGAAATGATACCTCATTGTGGTTTTATTTGCATTTCCCTAATAGCTATTTATGTTGAACACCTTTTCATGTGCTCTTTAAACATTTGTATATCTTTGTCTTTTTATCGTTGATTTATAAGCTCTCTTTATATATCCTGGATATCAACTCCTTATCAAATATATGTTTTCCAAATATTTTCTCTGATTGAATAAGTTGCCTTCTTACTATCTTGACAAAGTCCTTTGAAGCCCAAATGTTTTCAATTTGAAGAGATTCCATGAATTCTTTCATTGACTGTGCTTTGGGTATAAGGTCTAAGAAACCACCTCTTACCACAAGATCTTGAAGGTGCTTCCCTACAGTTTCTTCTAGGAGTTTTATCATTCTAGCTCTAGTATTTTGGTTGTCCATCCATTTTTGAGTTAATTTTTGGATAATTTTTCATTCTTTTGCATATGGATATCCAGTTCTCCCAGCACCGTTTGTTGAGGAGACTGTTCTGTCCCAGTTGAGTGGTCTTGGCCACCTTGTCAAAAATCAACTGACCATAGATATAAATATCTAGTTCTGAACTCTTAATTCAATTCTATTGGTCAAAATATCTACCTTATGCCAATACCATCCTGTTTTGACCACTGTAGCTTTTTCCATTTCTATTGATCTTTCATGACATCAATCACTCTCTAATAGTTTAGACCCATGGTCTAAATCCGACCTGTTCCATCACCCCAAATAGAAACTCTGTGTAATGAAGTTAATGCTATGAAACTTTGTATCAGATAATAAGCCTGTAAAGCCTCTAACAGGCATCAACATGACTTATAATAAAAGAAGAAGCAATGCAGAGAAGATGCAGACTAGCAGATAAGCTTTTGCCTCATGTCATCTGCATGAATCCTTTCTTACACTGTTTTCCTTAAAGAGGGGTAGTTTCCCAGAACAGTCTTTCCCAGCTGGAACAAGGTCAGAGGCCCACAAAGGGAGCACTAGCCAGCTCCATATTATCCTGCAGAAGGGAGGAAGGAGAGGCCAGGAAGTCCACCAGGAGCTTTTACCAAGACTTCCCACACCTGAACTTTCTTGACTAGCACCTGCCCATCCAATGCAGCCTTCAAGTGTCTTCTGTAACTCTGAGGAAGTACACCATCTTCAAGTCTCCTCTGCCATCTTTGTCCAGGGTGGGTTGGAACAATGGCCACCCTCAGTCAGGCCCCCCAAAATCTGAAGTAGCAGTGCTCAGGGATCCTCACCACCCCCATTCCCCTGGATCTTGGGGAAGTGGATTTTTACGTCCCTCTCTGGCACCAGAATGCTAAGCCAGGAGCTGGACCCCACTGCTGCCTGCTGCAAGAGTGGGGGATTGGTGCTGGTAACCACCGCAGGGAGTGAGCAATATACTGGTATTTACTACAATTTACCAGCCTCTTACTCCTGCTCTTCCCTGGACATTGTACAATGTTCTACTTGAATCCTGAGTTTTGAAATAGTACACGCAGACAGTTTCTGCCTGTTTAATAGTTGGTCTGGTAGAAGAACTGATGCCTGCAGCTTCCTACTCCACCACTCTCACACAAATCATCCTCCCTGCATTGTTTCTTGGCAGTGACTCATTAAATATTCTTCATCTGATTCAAGGCAAAATATGCTTCTGATCAAATATGCACTCACATGCTCTTTGGCAAGCTACAAACCAAATGAGAAAAATCATAAATCTGGTGCTAAATGTTCTGGAGAGATGGTATATGCTATACCTTCCTTATCAGAAAAGCACACATATGGATTGCAATATGTCAACAAACTATGTCTGTGACTTTTCACACTTGTACTTTAAAAAAAATCATAGACCAATAATGTAAGCTATATTACTAATTTTGGATTAATAACTAACAAACCTAGCTCCTTACTTCTTAAATGGAAATCATTCAAAAACACTTTGAAAGGCACTCAAAATGTACTTGAAATGTACATTTTAATAACTGTATCTGCATAAAAGTTAAAAATAAATCCAGCTGATTTCTCAAGACTGATACCAATTTTATTATTACCAATCACACAATATGGTTCTCCAAACAAAGTTTGCTGTTAAATCATCTATAAAATATTCCATCACTTTCAATATGCACCTTAATTTAAGAATATCTTCAGTTTCCCAATATAAATTAACATAACATAAATTACCAGTTATTCCTAACTTTAGCCATACATGCAAAGTACTTCCTTCATGCCACATTTTTGTCATTTCACATTAAAATCATTATTAAAGGTTCTTAAAAATTATAGCATTAATGTGCAATAAATCATAGCTGTAACACACAAAATTGTTTACAATTATGGGGGTCAGGGTCTAAAACTGCATTCTATATATGATTATTTAATTAGTAATTAGCAGTAATTTTTTTCTCCCAAGATGGCAGAGTAGGTAGCCCTAGGATTCAGTTCATCCTCCAGGGAAGCTAGTAAATAGCCAGGAACTGTCTGAAACAACTGTTTGGGGGCTGCAGAGACCACAAGAATATTACACACCAACTAGGGAAGAGTGGAAGAAAGAGAATGATAAATTGCGATGAAGAGATATGAGAACTTTCCATGTACCAAGGCTGGTGTCCATACCCCACTGGCACATCAGGGTACCTTGGAAGACACTCCCTGGCTGAAATAGACACCCCCTCTCCCAGGAAGGGGTGGGGTACTCAGCTGGGCCCCAAATGTGACTTCTGATCAGTGAATTCAGACTGTTTAGCTCTGAGCGCACCTAAATTTACAACCTACCTAGAACAGAAAGCACCCAGCAGGTTCTGTTTTAACCTTGCTCTTGGCAGGAGAAGAAGCAGGTTGGATTGAGAGACACAGAACTTCTGGGGCAGCAGAGGCCAGTTTACTGAAGGTTGACCTTTCACCAAGAAAAAGGGAGACAAGGCCAGGAACCAACTCCAGTATTTGATCAGCAAATTTGGGGTGCTGGATTCCAGGTCCAAGAACAGCTACAGGTTTAAACAACCCAAAATAGGAAGCACTGGCAGCCTACCTACTCTGGAAGGGGTGGAAGCAGTGCTGACTGAGAGACACAGTAATTTCTCCAGATAGTGAGAAGTTTGCTGAGAAACAGCTCTTCCCTGGGAAAAGGTGAGGGGGGGGCGGGGGGGGCACCAACTCTGGCTTTTGAAGAGTGAATTCAGAGTGCTGGATTCTTACTCCTAGAGAATAGCTATAGTTTTAACCAGCTCAGGACAGAAAACAACTGGCAGCCTCCATTTCAAACCTCCTTCTGGGTTTCCTCCCCAGTGCACTTTGGAAATGATCTATACCCCCTTTGGGTCCTAGGCCTGTTTTGATGGGGAAAAACTTACTCTCCAGCAGGGATGCTCCTCTCAGAATTAGCCTCAAGGTAAAAGTAGCCACAGATAATGAAAGGAATGTTAAAAACAAATAGAAACAAATAAACAGATCAGTATTCCCAGAAGAGGAAGAGGGATAAGGGAGATTTTTCTTGGGGGTGAAACAATTACAAAAATGGTAAAATCTCAAAAAACCACACCACTATTCAGGACAAGAGTCAGAAGAATAATAGCTGAAAAAATTCTGATCATTTAAACATGAACTATTTTAAAGGTCTAGAATAAGTTGAACCAAATGTCAAAGAAGAGCTTTAGCACAAGCCAATCAACAAAAAACCTTAGGCAAAGAGAGGAACTGACCTCTAGAACAAATTCTTCAAGAAAATCAGAAGCCTAGACACCAGCAAAAAATTATAAGCTATATTAAGAAACAAGAAGATATGGCACAGCCAAAGAAACAAACTAAAACTTCAAATGAGATATAGGAGTTGAAACAATTAATTAATGATTTAAAATAAATCTCTTAAATCAATTCAAGGAGATGAAGGAAAATGTGACAAAAGAGATGAAGGATACAAAGAAGATCCTGGTGAGCAAAAAGCATGCAAAAATAATAACTTATGGGAATGAAAGGCACAATAGAAGAGATAAATATATATATATTGTATTTAAAATCTATTTTGACTGTTATTAGTATATCTACCTATACAGGTTTGAATCTGTTGTGTACCACAGAAAAGTCATGTTCTTCTAACACAATCTTGTGGGGACAGACTTATTGCTGAGTGGGATCTTTTGATGAAATTGCTCCCATGGAAATGTGACCCACTCAATTCAAGGTGGGTCTTACTCCTTTTACTTTCAGGGTCCTACCTCAGGGGTATATCAACTCTCCAGCCCTATGTCATAATCTTGTCTGCAGGGAACTTGATCATTTTCTAACTTTTTTATGTAAAAGAGTATACTGAGGTAATTTAATTCAACCCATTTATTTTTAGATATTATCAAATTCTTACTGCATTTCTAAAACATAATTGGCATTGAATTATGTACCAAGAAGATCACAAAATTTCCATTATACATACTCTCAAGAAGATTTTGAGTTAGTGGATAGATAATAGATAGGAATGGTCAAGCAATGCAAATACTTGGTTAAATTGATTATTGGCTAAAGTGGAGAAGAATTATTAGCAAATTTGTTTTATGGAACATAATTTATGAATTGTATTTCTACTTTTTCTAGTCTCAGGACTATTCTTAAGCAAGAACTTCTCCCATCAGTAAGTGAATGAATTGTTATGCAGTATACATTTTACAAGTACACTGAAAGTGTCTATGCCTTATATTTCATATCAGAAAGGAGGGATTCAGAAAATAAACCATTCCTGCCTAGGAATAAGCTACTGAGTGGAAGGTCTTTCATACTGTGGCCTCACTAGAACTTGAGAGCAAAGCAGAACAAAATATTGAACACATTATATTGGCATTATGTTATTTTCAAATTGTATTCTATTTGCACCTGTCAGGGACAATTTGCATGTTTCTTTCTGGGTCCCACTTCTGAACTCTTACGTCAAACTAAGAAAAAGTATTCAGCCTTCACCCTCACTATTGTGCCATCTTCTAAATTCTACAGTCAAAAGCAACAAGCTTCCGAGGTCTAAGGTTACTAACAGATATTTATATTTACTAGTATTATAACTATTAAGATAGGAACAGTATACTCATTTGCTCATTCTTTCATTCACTATGTCCATGCATTCATTTATTCAACAAACTTACTATGTGTTCTAATTTAGGATAAAAGGATGAAAAGGGTATAGCTCCTACCCTCATGGCTGTTCACATCTTAGCTGAGCAAACAGACTTATAGGTAAATCATTGTAATTGAGCGTGACAATTGTCATATTGGAGGCACATGCAAAAGACCATGGGGGTATTATGGAGAAAAGGATTAGGTTGGAGGTTGAGTAGAGTAGGAGTAGCTACTGTGTCCACTGGAATTGAGTAGAGATCCTAATATATTAATATCAGCAATTGTGATAACCATATTAAAAAAATTCGTAGAAACCATCTATGCTTAATTTTGAAATCATTGCTGGTTCAATTTCTGCACTGTCTTCCTCAGACATATATGCTGTTCCATAACTTTTGATCTTTGTCCAGCTTATCCTGAGCCACATGTTCCATTTTAGTTGTTTAACCTGCTTTTAAGTTATCTGTTATGAGTTTATTGTGTCCACCAAAAAAACCAAAACAAAAAAACACATTCAAGACCTGACCCCTGGTCCTGTGAGTGTGACTTTATTTGGAAATAAGGCCTTTGATATGTTAATAATTAAGGAGACCAAACCGGATTATGGTGGGCTCTTAATCCAATATGACTAGTGTCCTGTAAGGAGAGGAATTTGGACACAGACAGATGGGGGTGAACACCATGGATTACTGGCAAGCTATAGCCAGCAGCCAGGAGAAGGCATGAAACAGATTCTTCATTACAGACTTCAGAGGAAGCATGGCCCTGCAGGCAGATTGATTTTACACTTTAGACTCCAAAACTGTGAGAGAATAGATTTCTGTTGTTTTAAACCATATAATTTGTAGTGCTTTGTTATGGTGTCCTAGCAAAGATTATGTACTTTGAATTAGACTTGGGACCCTGCAAGTGCGCTGTTTCTGGTAACGGCCTCTCTCTTTGACTTATTGCAGCTTCTTGTAGGAACTTCACTCACGTGATCTGGCCCCAGACTCCTACTCCACTCAGTACCACAGTGTTTTCCAGCCAATTTTTTTTTTTCTGGGGTAGAGTATCAGAAAAGGAAAGTCTGAGTGAAGGCTGAATTGTGAAAACCATGAAACCGTGAATTTGGGGCTTTATTCTTCAGGCAGTGGCACCCATAAATGGTTTCCAGGAGTGTTATGACGCCATCAGATCTGCACTGTAGGAAGATAACAGTCTCCTGTGACAGAACCATAAGGAAGAGAGTTGAGTCAAGGATGCTAGTAAAAGGCAAGTGATAATGAAACCCTGAATTGAGTAAGACAGTAATGATGGAGAAGAAAGAATAAATCAGAAAAATTTTAGAAATGAAACCAATAAGATTGGATAACTAACTGGAAGCTGAGGGTGAAGGAAAGAAAAATATTGAAGACATTTTCAAGTTTTCTATTTGCGGTGATTGGTTGATTGGTTTGGGGTAATACTTTTCTGTATTAATATTCATTATACTTGCCATTTATTTAAGGACATCTTTTCTAATAGACTGGACTCCGTGAATGCAGTGACTTTGTCTTTCTTGCTTATGTCTATATTCCCTAGCATGTGGTATAGTGTCCAACTATAATAATATATTCAATAGTTGTTGACCAATTGACTAGTTTTATTCATTCAATAGATATTTATTGATTTCAAGAAACTGTTATAGGTGAAATTTAATACCTTTAACTAAGACAGGATATACATGAGGATGAGTGTGTATAGCAAAAAAATGATGGGTTATTTTTTAGACGTACTGAATTGAGATGCCATGTGATGTCCAGTTGGAAATATGAATCTATCTAAACTTCAAAAGAGTGATCTTGATAGGATATTTAAATTTGGGTTGCAACTAGAACCTGAAGCCACAGAAATGTTCAAGATTAAGAGAAAGGGCAAGTACAATGAGACATGATAATAGCTGTAGGCAGAATTCTAGGGAACACAAGTATTAAAGACTTAAATATAAAAGGAAAAGCTAATTAAAGCAACTTTGAAAGATGGTCAACATGTTAGAAGAAGAGTCAGGATATAGTGGTTGGTATCAGAGAGAAAAAAGGAGAGGGATTTAAGGAGTATATTTTAGGATACAATATTAGAGTTATTTGAATTCCTGGAAGAATTCTATGAAGAACTATAGGAAGGCCAGGAATTCCTGAAGTATTCTACTATCCTTTGCCTCAGAATTTATGTTTGGACTCTTTGGAGACTTCCCACTACCTTACGCCTATGAAATTCAATACAATTATTTCTTTGCTAGTATTGTTCAGTTACAAAGCCTTAAGACTATTGTCTATGAATTCCAAGAATAGATGACCAAAATTTGGAAAGAAGTCTATACTTTAAATGAAGTGTATTTCCTAAACTAGTTTCTCTTCAAATATTCATGGTCCATTGCTTCTTTCACCTGAATAGCCTTCAGTTTTCATTCAGGGTAACATTTTTAAATCAATAAAAGAAAAATGAATTTCCAGCTACTATCAATGATAATGCATAAGGATATTCTTATAATGTCTAATGTATACTAGTGTGTGTGGGTAGGGTGAAGTTTTGATTTGAAAGTCTTGCTTTGATATATAGGTCTTTTTGAGTTATGAATTAAAACAAAAAAAACAATAATAAAAACCATCCTTTTGTTTTTATTTTTCTGATTTTCTTTGGAAAAGCAAATTATTTTAGCAATAGACTAGGTTCCTTCTCAACTAGCAAGACAGAACTAAAAGATAAACAAAATACACTTTATTTAGAAATAGTAACACTTGAAGAATTATTGGCTGCAGGAATCCACAGCTTATTTTATATATGTATGTAAACCTGTTGGTTCTATAAAGATCTGCTTTGTAGCTCTGAATTGATAAATCTGATTGCTCATTTAGTGTAATAGATTTCCTTGTAAAATAGACCCCATCAGTATTGTACTGTGTTTCTACTAGGTGCTTAGTAAGTTTGGGTTGAAAGATTGATTGTTGCCAGGAATTAGAAATGATCTTATGTTTCAAAGATGCCTGACTGGTTGCAGTGATATGTAAAATCTTGAGCCTTGTAATCCCCCGGTTGTTTTATGTAGTACAAACATCCCTGGCTCATTGAGAGTCAGACTGGATCTTCTAATGTTTTGTGGTCAGGTCCTGGGAAAGTTTTCCACCTGCCGTAGTCTGTCCAAGTACCTTAACCCAGCAGCAAGTTTCATAGCCTGAGGGTTACACACAGAACAAAGTCACAACATAGATGGATCAAAGACTGAGTTAGAAAAAGCCATGGAAAACCTCTAGAAAGAGTATTTAGGTTTGTTGATAATGGCAAGTCTTAGCTGTAGTAGGATGGATGTGACTATATTGAAGAGAATTGATCTATTAGGCTTTTCCCTGGATTTCTTGATAGAGAAAGATTGACTTGGGTAATGGATAAAAGAGATGAAAAAGAATACATGATTTTACTTTTTCTGTTTGTTTGTTTTTGTATAATTAGCCTCAGCCTCTTCCTCTAACAAATCTCACTGTCAGCAGATATTATATTTTTTCTTTCTTTCCCTTGGCTGAGCAGAAGGCTAAGCTTGGCCCAAAGAATGGATGTAGTTCTGCCAGGATTTAGAACAGGAGGCCTTAAGTGGTTTGGAGGTCAAGTGGCCTGAACCAGAGTGGGGGCTATAAGTGTCATACACCTATTTAGGTTTAAAGGGTTTTGCTATTTCTAGCAGGGAGATCCTTATCTTTTACCTGCATTTATTTGAAAATCCTATGATGTGTGCTTATATGTAATAAGTATTCAAAATGTTTGCTGAATGAGTGAAATGATAAAATTACATTCAGAAAAATGGAGTACTGTAACCTCAACAGAGAGTAAGGAGACTTCTTCCTTAAGAGGTTGTCACAGGTTCTTAAGAGGTAACTGTAAAAGGAACTGTAACTTGGGGGAACAGGAATGTCTTCATTTTCTTGGGCTATCTTAACAAAGTACACACATTTTGTGGCCTAAAACAATGGAAATTTATTCTCTCACGGTTCTGGAAGCTACAAGTGCAAAATCAATGTGTCTTACAGCTATGATATCTCTGAACTCTAGGGGAGAATCCTTCCTTGCCTCTTTTAGCTTTTCGTGTTTGCAAGCAATCCTTGGTGCTCCTTGGATTTCAGCTGCATCGCTCTAATCTCTGCCATATGGCATTCTTCCTTGTGTGTCTCTGCATCTAAATTTCCTTCTTGTTATAAGGACACTAGTCATTACATTAGAGCCTACCCTATCGATTTTATCTATGTCCTCATCTTAACTTGATTATATCTATAAA
>PVIY010042540.1:0-20889 GCA_004026745.1 Myrmecophaga tridactyla | reverse complement strand
CTCCTGTATTCTATATTATAAGTCTCTGATTATACCTTTATGCTGGTCATAAAAGTGTAATCATACAGTATCTGTCCTTTTGTGTCTGGCTAATTTCACTCAGCATTATGTCCTCAAAGCTCATCCATCTTGTCATGTGCCTCAGAACATTATTTTGTCTTACTGCTACATAATATTCCATCGTATGTATATACCACATTTTGCTGATCCACTCACCTTTTGATGGGCATTTGGTTTGTTTCCATCTTTTGGTGATTGTGAATAATGCTTTTATGAACAGTGGTGTGCAAATGTCTGTTTGTGTCATTGCTTTCAGGTCTTCTGGGTATGTACCAAGTAGTACTATTAGTGGGTTATAGGGCAGCTCGATATTTAGTTTCCTAAGGAACCGCCAAACAGTCTTCCATGTTGGCTGCACCATTATACATTCCCACCAGCAGTGCATAAGTGAGAAGCCTTGTACTTGGGCCTTGCGCTTTGGGGTGCAATGACTTATATATGTCTGTTAGATCTAATTCATTTATCAAGTTATTTAACTTATCTTTTTCCTTGTTGATCTTCTGTCTGGTTGTTCTACCTATAGAGGAGAGTGGCGTATCAAAGTCTCCTGCTATTATCATTGAAACATCTATCACTCCCTTCAGTTTTGCCAATGTCTGCCTCATGTACTTTGGATCTCCTTGATTGGGGACATAAATATTTATGATTGTTATATCTTCTTGGTGAATTGACCATTTAATTGGTATATAGTATCATTCTTTGTCTCTTATGATGTCTTTACATTTAAAGTCTATTTTGTCCGATATTAGTATAGCTACTCCTGCTTGCTTTTGGTTACAACTTGCATGGAAGATCTTTTTTCCATCCTTTCACTTTCAATTTATTTGTATCCTTGTGTCTAAGATGAGTCTCTTGTAAGCAGCATATAGCTGGATTATGTTTCTTAATCCATTCTGCCAATCTGTTGGTAAATTTAGTCCATTAACATTCAAAGTTATTACTGAAAAGGCGTTTCTTGATTCCACCATTTTATCTTTTTAATTTTATTTGTCAGATAAAAGATCCATATATTCTTTTCCCTATTTCTCTTTGTATTCTTTAAATTACCCTTAGTGGTACTCTTCAATTCTGTGCCCTCCTCCAGACCTCCCTCTCCTGACTTTTTTTTTTTTCAGTTGGCAGAACTCCTTTTAGTATTTCTTATAGGGTCATCTCTTGTTGACAAATTCTTTTAGGAGTTCTTTGTCTGTGAAAGCTCTAATCTCTCCCTCAATTTTAAAGGATAATTTGGCTGGGTACAGTATTCTTGGCTGGAAGTCTTTCTCTTTCAGGATCCTGAATATATCATACCACTACCTTCTTGCCTCTAGGGTGCTAGTTGAGTAGACTGAACTTGGTCTTATTTGATTTCCCTTGTGTGTAGTAGATTGTTTTTCTCTTGCCACTTTCAGGATTTTCTCTTTCTCTTCAACATTTGACAGACTTTTTATTATGTGCCTTGGGGAAGGCCTATTTGGACTTATTCTGTTTGGAGTTCTTTGGGTTTCTTTGACTTGTATATTTATGTCCTTTGTGAGCGTTGGGAAGTTTTCCCCCTTATATCCTTAACTACTCCTCCTAGCCCTTTACTCCTCTCTTCTCCTTCTGGGACACCAATAATTCTTATATTTTTGCACTTTGTTTTGTCTATCATTTCCCTGAGTTCTCATTCAATTTTTTCCATCTTTTTTGCTGTTTGCTGTTTTGAGTCTTTGAAGTCAATTATCCTGTCCTCTATATTACTTGTTCTTTCTTCTGTCTCTTCAAATCTGGTATTATGTGCCTCTAGTATGTTTTTTATTTGGTCAACAGAGTCTTTAATCTCTGTGATTTCTGCTAGTTTTCTATTTATTTTTCCAGTTCCTCTTGCTCTTCTACTGTCTTCTTGATCTTCTTTATGTCATTTGCCATCTCACTTATTTTAAGTAGAGTTGTATGAACATCTTTGATTAGTTGTTCCAACGTCTGTCTCCTCAGGTGTTTTAATTTTATCATTAGGCAGGGCTGAATCTGCCTGTATTGTGATATGCTTAGTGATCTTCTGCTGTCTTCATTGCATGTAGATATCTTGATTGATTTACTTTGGGAGTCGATTTGTTTCAGTAGTCTAAGGCCTTGTGTTTGTGGGATGGCTGCACAGCAGGGAGCAGAGTACGGGTTGGAGCACTCAGTACAGTGATTTGTTTCAGGGGAGGTGTGGGTGCAGGTTGGGGATGTTACGCTGATGCTTCTGCATGTGGGTGCCCAGTGGCAAGGGAGGATGTAGCTGTGCAGGTGCACTGGTCTGGGGGCCATAACCCTGGTGTGCGCTGGTCTAAGGCATGGGGCCCTTTGTGTGCATGTGTAGAGCTGTGGCAGCAGGTCCGTGTTATGCCTTTGTTTGCTGGGGGCAGATGTGACCGAAGTGTGCAGGTCAGCACTCTCTCAGAGCTGGGAAGTGTGGCTGAGGGCCATGTGCACACATGGTTCTAGGACTGCCATAAACTGATGTTTCCAGAGCTGAATGACATGACTGGGGCCCCCAGGCAGATGTATGGGTCTAGGAGTGAAGTAAACTGTAGTTCCCAGAGCTGAAGGATGTATTTGGGGGCCCATGCACATGCGTCGGATTAGGAGTGCCGTAAATTGATGCATGGCGCTCAGGGGGGTGGGGTGGGATGAGACTGTGCAACACGATGGCCAGGGGGCGGGGGTAGCCTGGGCATGGAGGTTAGTGCACATAGTCTTTATGCCCTAGCAACAGCCTTCAGGGAACAGGGAGGGGGAGGGAGTGCTTGGGACAGGTGCAGGAAAGGTGGGTTGGGCTGCATTTGGGGTGGGATGGTGGTGGGGTGGGAGCACTTGGAGCACGTGGAATGTGAGTGGGTGATGGAGTTCAGGTGTGTGGGGTATGGGGTGAGTTGCCAGTCACGGGGCTGCGCTGGTGAGAGTAGTGTGTTCAAGGAATGTGGCCTGGCTTACTTCTTACTGTCTGGCTCCCATCCATATGCTGCAGTGGGCTCCGTGCCTCTGCACCAGGCTCCAGCCTCCTGCTTCTCAGTTCCTTGGCCTCTGCAACCAGGGCTGCCCTATGTGGTGCAGAAGGCTTCCCCAGGTCAGCCTGACTCTTGAATTGCCATCTCATTCACCCTTCCATCCCTTCTCTAAATGGATATCCAATTAGCCCAGTAGTCTATTTCTGAATTCACAATTCAGTTCCATTGGTCAATATATCTATCACTGTGCCAATATCATGCCGATTCACCAATGTAATTTTATTTTTGCATTTGCTGTAAATTCAGGAAGTGTGTGTCCTCCAACTTTATTTCACTTTTTCTAGATGTTATTGGCTATTCTGGGCCCCTGGCCCTTCCAAATAAATTTGACGATTGGCTTTTGCATTTCTGGAAAGTAGGCTGCTGAATTTTGATTGCAATTGTGTTGCCTCTGTAAATCATTTGGGTAGAATTGATATCTTAATGACCTTTAGTCTTCCAATCCATGAACGCAGAATGTCCTTCCATTTATTTATGTCTTCTTTGATTTCTTTTAGTAATGTTTTCTAGTTTTCTGTGTATAGGTCCTTCACATCCTTGGTTCGATGTATTCCTAGGTATTTGATTTTATAAGAATAAAAAATTATTGAATGGAATTTACAATAAATATAAACTTCAGTCTGATCACTGCCTTTGCCGCATTCCATAAGTTTGGGTATATTTTGTTTTTGTTTTAGTAAGTCTCAAGGTATTTCCTAATTTTCCCTATGATTTCTTCTTTGACCCATTGGTTATTTTATACTGTGCTGTTTAATTTCCATATATTTGCATATTTCCCCTCTTTTATTGATTTCTAGCTTTATTCCGTCGTGGTCTGAGTATAAATTTGTGTGATTTCAATATTTTTAAATTGCTTAAGATTGGATTTGTGGCCTAACATATGATCTATCCTGGAAAATGTTCCATTCGCACTTGAGAAGAACGTGCACTATGCTGTCATTGGGTGGAGTGTTCTGTATATACCCATTAAGTCTAATTGTTTAATAGTATTGTTCAAGTCCTCTATTTCCTTATTGATCTTCTGATAAAAAATTTCCTGTTAGTTCTGGAAAGTGGTGTATTGAACTCTCCAACTATCATTGTAGAATTATCTATTTCTTCCTTCAATTTTTGCTTCAGGTATTTTAGGGCTGTGTTGTGAGGTGCATATACGTTTATGATCATTATATCCTCTTGCTGGATTGAACTTTTTATCAATATATAATTTCATTCTTTGTCTATCGTAATTCTTTTTACATAAAGGCTACTTTTTCTGAGACTACATAGTGGCTCTGGCTGTCTTTTGATTACTATTTGGATGGAATATCTTTTTCCACTCTTTTACTTTCTTTGACTCTTTGTACCTAAAGTGAGTCTCTGGTAGACAGCATATGAGTGGATGGATCATGCTTTCTCATATAATCTGCCAAACTCTGCCTTTTAATAGGAGAGTTTAATCCACTGACATTTAAGGTATTAGCCGAGAAGAAAGAATTTACTTCTGTTTGTTTTCTGTATGTTCCATATGTATCTTGTTCCTTAATTACTCTATCACTGCCTTTGTTGTATTTAGTTGCATTTTTATGGTGCACCAGTTTGATCCCTCCCTTCATCTTCTTCTCTATATTTTGTTATTTTCTTAGTGGTTACTTTTGTAATTTTGATGAACATCATAAACTGATATCAATGTTGTTCAACTAGTACCAGCTTAGTTTCAGCAGTACACAAGCTCTCTACTCCTATACATCTCAAACCCTCCCCCATTAAATTGTCATTGTCTCAGATTACGTCTTTAAATGTTGTCTGCCTGTTAATGTATATTTGTAATGTTATTTTACTCATTTGCTTGTTATCCATAAAAGCAGTTATATCAAAAATACAATAACTCAGGTTTTTATATTTTCCTGTGTAGTTAGCTTTACCAGTGTTCTCTGTGTCTTCTTTTGGCTTCAAATTACTGCCTAGTGTTCTTTTATTTCAGCCTGAAGGACTCCCTTTAGCATTTCTTATAGGGCAGAGCTTCTGCTAATGAACTCTTTCAGCTCTTTTTAATATGTAAATTTCTTAATTTCTCCTTCACTTTTCCCCCCATGGGCAGGCACTGGGAATCAAACCCGAGTCTCCTGCATGGCAGGCAAGAACTCTGCCTGCTGAGCCACTGTGAACCGCCCGAAATCAAGATATTCTTGAACAAAGATTGAGTTGACCACTCAGAAACCCTCACTAAAGGAGTAACTTAAAGATGTTCTTACATCATGAGTAAACTGAACAGGGAAGAAAGAAGATGCAACAAATGGTGAGCAACGAAATTGGTAACCATGGCCACGAGTCTAAAAAAGAACAGACTGTTTATACCATACACTTGACAAAATGGACTGAAATACTGGATGACATCCACTTGTAAGGCATAGTCCTTGGACACAATGATTAACTTAAAATGAAGGATCAGTGATAAAAATTTAAGGGGCCTTGATAAGCTTAGATCCATTGGTATGGTAAGCTTAGATCCATTTGTACCACATAGGAAAGATCTTAAATCTTAATTTTCTCTAGAATGAATCAAGTCAGTGTTAGGCAGATTATAATCCAGAGACTAAAATAAATCCTCAAAACCAAATTAGAGGGTGGTGTGATGGTGGCTCAGTGGCAGAATTCTCACCTGCCATGCCGAAGACCAGGATTCGATGCCCGGTGTCTGCCCATGCAGGATAAAAACAAACAAACAAACAAATTAGAGACTTCTTTGTAAAAGATGGTAGAGTAAAGAAAAATCAAAGAATTTCCTTTCCCCAATAACACTTAATAAAATGAGTAGAAAATGGTAAAAAGCAGGCGAAGGAGTGGGACAAAGAGGAGGGGGAACAGAAGGAGGAGGATAAGGAAGGAAGGCAGGCAAGAGAGTGGCTTCCAAGGAATAAAAAAGAAGATGCGTGTGGTGAGGGTGATTGGTCCAGCATGCTTCTACTCCTGCCCTCGTCCCCCAGAAGGAATACTGAGGGGGAAAATGTTGAGTCAGTTAAGTCCTGGAAATGGTCTCTAACACCCTCTTAATTTGAAGAGAAAAGGATTGAGGGAATAAGTATGAAAAAAAAAAGTAAATATTCTTGTGAATAGAAGATCTCAATTACCATTATTCGATTTTAATAAAAATTTTTAATAAAAGGGACTGTTAGTGCTTTCCATTTTCCAGGGCACTGTGTGGAGTTGGGAGAACAAGCCAAAACCCACAGAGTAGGTTATACCCTTGCATGGGTAGAGTGGACCATGACATGTGATATTTAGCAACATCTTTGTAGAAAAAGTAGATTGAAAGCAATACCCAGCCTTCAAACTATAGTCAGGGAACATAAGGTGGGAAGGGTGTGAAGATGAACTCATCCACATAAGATTAGAACAAATAGAAAGTCTAGATAGTGCTTCCCATGACTGACACAAAAAAGAAATTGTATAACAACTATGATAATGATCTGCAGAGAGAGGGAGAAGGAAGGGGGAGGAGAGAAAGAGAGAGAGTGAGAGAGCAAGAGAGAGAGAGAGAGAGAGAGTGAAAGAGAGAGAGAGAGGAGAGGGAAAAAAAGGGCAACATTGCATATAAAGGAAAGATGATCATCACAGTCTGGAAGAATGCATAATGCAAGGAACAGATGCAACTACCTGATGAGCGCTCCAAAACTGTAGTAAAAATAAGAATATGATTTCCACACAACAAGAATTCAGGGATGATTTAATCACCAACAAAATATGATGAAAAAGAGATTACAGAGCTAAGAAAACAAATTGAGAACCCAGGGGATCTAATAAATACATCAGGAATAGCAAAACAGAAGGGATATGCATAAAAATTAAAATAAGAGCATAGAGGAAAGACTTTAGATGATCACATTAATGCTGATTCAACATTAGGATAGTGTACATGCCTTAACTAAGGAGCACCGTAAATGAAGTAGAAATATATCCGGAGATACAATATGAGAAAAGTTTCCAGAAATAAAGGATGAATTGACACAGGACAATCAATACCAAGATGTACTCTAATTATGTTAGAGAGTCAGGAAAAAATGAAGAATTCCTCGGACAATGTAAGCAAGGGGGAAAAAAAAAAACACAAGGCACCAAATTGACACCATCTAAATGTAAAATTAAAACACAACATCTCCAAGGTGGTTCTGGTTCCGGGAAAGATGGACTAAGCACAATCCACTCTGTCTCTCCTACTGTATGTAGATTTAAGATATGGACACAGTGCATGGATCAGCGATCTGAGGACTCTGGAAGGTAAATAAAAGCAGACAGATTGGGGAAGACGTTCAGAATTTGAAGTACTCTCGAACCAGCAGTGAATTTACCATTTTTTCCCTCCAGTATCCCTGATGGGAATTCAACACAGCCTGAAAGTCAGAAGCCAGCATTGGTGTGGACACGGAGGGCTTTAATTCTGCCTTAAGGAGGGGAAAAGGGGAATTCTACCTCCCAGAAAGAGTGAGGGAAATCCCGTTTTTCTTTTTCGTTTTCTTTCCTCCCTTCTCTCATGTTCCAGCCCCCAGGCTGCCTGTGCTGCAGTGGTAGTGACAGAAGCAGCAGTGACAGCAGCAACGATGGGGTCTTTAAGGTGCTTAAAACTCTGAAGGAAGGCAGACTTATTCTCTGACTGGAGGAGCTATGGTCTCAAGAGAATGGAAGCAAACTTCCATGGCTTACTTCCCTCCTGGTCTTCCTGATGCATTACACCAAAGGAAGGCAAAGACACAGGAAGTGTGTGACAGAGAAGAGTAATTAAAGCCCCAGATTTCTGGCAACAGATAGAAATGGGGAGGCCCAGGGAACCAGAAAGTACTGGAGAGATTGCAGAAAGGGAAGAGCTTGGCAAAACAAACCCATAAAGTTATGCATGAACTTCTGGGCTCCACCCCCTCCGCCCCCCATGCACACACACCAAGATCTTAATGCATAGATCGAATCCTACACAATATACCAAAGACTTTGAGAACTGAACTAAGGGAGAGACCACAACAGACCCTGGACTGGTGCACACGCACAACGGTACAATAACACAGCAAAGGGTCTGAAAGTGGTGCTGGCATTAAAACCGCAATCTATGGAGGGCTGGTCAGGACTTGCAGACTGAACTCGAATGAGTGGACTTCCTGCTAAACCAAAAATATAAACATTCATCATCTGATTTTAAAAGGGCCCAGGGAATCATGACACAATATTCAAACTGTCCAGGATACGACACATTCACATTACCTCCATGCAAAGAAACAGGAAAATCTCAACTCTCATGGGAAAAGGTAGTGAACGCACACCAACTTTGAGATGGCAGACGTTAAAATGATCAGACAAAGACTTTAAGGCATCTATTATGGAAAAGTCTTAAAATGTAAGGGCAGAAACCACTTGAAAGGAATGGAAAATAGGAAAGTAATAGAAAATATAGAGAGCAAACAAAATGAAAAGTAGAGTAATCCAAAATCTGAAAAACAAAATTCATTTTGCAGGATGGACTCAGTAACAAAACGACAGACACAGGAATCAGTGGATGAACAAAGACCAACAGACATTATCCAATCTGAACAACACAGAGAAAATAATTTTAAAATAATGAATGGAGTTAGCGGCCTGTCCTTTCCTTGTTCCCAGCAGGACGGACATGAATGTCCCTGGGCCACCGCCCCCGGACGGGGTCTTGACAGGGCGCCCTGATGGCCTGGGGGTCAGGGAGACGATTCCGGGTTTGAATGACACCTCTCTAGACGAAGGGTTAACAGAGGACTTGAGTGTAGAAGACAAAGCTGTGGAGCAACTGGCAGAAGGATTGCTTTCTCACTATTTGCCAGATCTGTAGAGATCAAAATAGGAACTCACATAAAACCAAGTTGTATTATTAGACACACTGGAACAAGAGATTTCAAAATTCAAAGACTGTCATTCTATGTTGGATATTAATGCTTTGTTCACTGAAGCTAAACACTCTCATACCAAGTTGGTGAATCTAAGAAAAGAGATGCTACTAATGCTTCATGAAAAGACATCAAAGTTAATAAAAAAAAAAAGAGCACTTAAACTGCAGCAGAAGAGGCAGAAAGAAGAGTTGGAAAGGGAGCAGCAACAAGAAAAGGAAACTGAAACAGAAAAGCAGTTAACTGCCAAACCAGCTAAAAGGACATGAAAGATTGTATCTGTGTGTGCATTTCCTTCCCCAACCTCATATTTTTGGAGTTAAGCTCACCTAAGTGTAGACCGATGTTAAGGTAGTGCCTTATACCATTGTGTTAGGTTTTGGAATCCATTTCTCCGTATTGCTAGGTCTCTATATCTTCATTTCAGCCATTCAACAAGACTTTTTTTTTTTCTGCATACAGACATAATGTTACTTGGTTTTGACATTTATGTGTATTTTTTTATAAACTTTTGTTTTACTTCATTTTAAATTTCATTATTTTGGCCTTGAATCATTTATAAATTGGAAAATGGTTTGATTGTTATAATAGTCTATACTATACATAGTTAAAAATTACTAAAAAAATTTTAGCTTCTTAATAGGTGTAAATTGAAAAGTTCCAGTTTCTCATTTTAGGAGTTGACTTGCTTTTCTGGTAATACAAAAAGTTGGTTTTTGGTAATGGCCTTTTCATTGCTTGATTAAGAAGAAATGCCAACTGTTTAATCACATATGCCACTGGAATAGAGGTGGTATAAGCCTTTGTGAAGAACATGAAGCAAAGGTGGGTGCACATGATTCCCAGTGCCTGCCCATGCAAAAAAAAAAAAGTGGGTGCACATGAAAGAACAGCATCTTAAGGATAAGTGAGCAAGATGCCAGATAGATTCCACTAACTTCATACTCTATCTGCTTCCTGGAGTCTGAAACCGCAATTCACCTTTCATGTCATTTGGTTCTTATGTAGTTTCTAGGTTCAAAGTGGATTACATCTATCCCTAAGGTTTGCCTGGGCTTGTGGAGCTCTCACATACTCATAAGTGCTTAAATATTTGTAATACTTAGTAAAAATTGTGACACACTGAGATAAGGTGAGGAACTCGGCTTTCCAACTAGAAGATCTATTCCCTAGTTCTGCCTATCCTCTGATTTGCTGTGTGGCCTTACATGTAGTTTCTTTCTCTGTGCCTTTTAAAAATTCTTAAAGTGGAATGATCTATACCAACTGCCTACTTTATACATAATAACAGGAATGGTAGAAAATTAGTAAATAGCTTCTTCACAAAAGAAGGTAGTGTGATACCTGTCCTGGTTTGAAAGGATGTATGTCCCCTAGAAAAGCCATGTTTTAATCAAAATCCCATTTCGTAAAGGCGGAATGATCCCTATTCAATACTGTATGTTTGAATCTGTAATTAGATCATCTCCCTGGAGATGTAACCCAATCAAGAGTGGTTGTTAAGCTGGATTAGGTGGAGACGTGTCTCCGCCCATTTGGGTGGGTCTTGATTAGTTTACTGGAATTCCATAAAAGAGGAAAAATTTCGGAGAAAAGGAGAGATTTGGAGAGAGCAGAGAATGCTGCAGCACCACGAAGCAGAGAGCCCACCAGCCAGTGACTTTTGGAGATGAAGAAGGAAAACGCCTCCCGGGGAGCTTCATGAAACAGGAAGCCAGGAGAGAAACCCAGCAGATGACGCCATTCTCACTATGTGCCCTTCCAGCTGAGACAGAAGCCCTGACCATGTTCACCATGTGCCTTCTCACTTGAGAGCGAAACCCTGAACGTCATCGGCCTTCTTGATCCAAGGTATCTTTCCCTGGATACCTTTGATTGGACATTCCTATAGACTTGTTTTAATTGGGACATTTCCTTGGCCTTAGAACTGTAAACTAGCAACTTATTAAATTCCCGTTTTTAAAAGCCATTCCGTTTCTGGTATATTGCATTCCGGCAGCTAGCAAACTAGAACAGATTTTGGTACCAGGAGTGGGGTGCTGCTGCAGTTTGCAAATACCAAACATGTTGGAACAGCTTTTTGAATGGACAAGGGGAAGAATCTGGAGGAGTTGTGAGGAGCTTGACAGAGAAGGCCTAGAATGTTTTGAAGAGAATCTTGGTAGAAATGTGGACCCTACAGTACCTCTGACCAGGCTCTAGACAGAAATGAGACGTGTGTCATTACAGACCAGAAGGAAGGTGATCCTTGTTTTAAAATGGCAGACAATCTGGCAAAGTTGACTAGTGGCTTTGGCTGGAAGGCAGATTTTAAAAGCCATGAACTTGGATATTTAACAGAAGAGATTTCCAAATTAAATGTGGAAAGTGTAGTCTGGTTTCTCCTCGCAGCTTAGAGTGAAATGTGACAGGAAAGAGACAAGCTGAGAACTGAACTCTTGGATACAAAGAAACCAGAAATTGAAGTTCCTGAAAATTCTGGGCCTCCAGAAAGGGAGACCCCAGAGAAAAGTGCCCCATGTAAGGATTTAACCAAATGTGGAACCAGCACAATACCTTCAGTGTTTTCTAGAACTACCCTCCACCCCAGTATGATATGTAGCAACCTTTTATGTCAGGAAGATATTATGAAGCTTCATTATTTAAAATTCAAAGCACATTATTCACAGTTTTAGTATTATTTAGTATTCAACTGGTCTCCAATCTCTATTATATAGGGAATATACAGGATTTATAAAGGTATAAGATTAGAATGTGTCTTTTATAATCCACATTACATCTTTGGTAAGCTGGAATCACTACCTCTATCACATGTCAGGCTGGTGATTGAGAGAGTATTAGATTTAAGTTGAGTGCTAAAAAGCCTAGTCTGTTTAAAGGTTTATGGTTTGTTTGAAAGAGGCTTTCCCTTCTTTAATGAATGAAAATAGTCTCACAATCCACATTTGATCTTTTGTTTAGGAATATAAATACATTTACTTAAAAAGCTAACTGTTGCCCTCAAACACTTGATAAAACTGCCCATGGCAGGATTCATTACGGCCTGCAGGACAATGTCACCTAAGCTTTTGAATGTACTCATTTTTCACCTGATGAAGTCTGCATTGTTTCTCAGGGTGGTGGTGGACCAGCTGCAATGATTGCTTAAAATGCTGATTCCTGGACACCACTCTAAATCTACTGAATCAAACCAATTTTTATTTTGTTTGTTTGCTGTTTAAAGTTTCCTCAAGTGATAGTAAAATACTGTAAAGATTGAGAGCCGCTGGTCTAGGTCAGAGGTTTCCTCTCTGGGCTTCAGATCATTATCACCGGGGGGAACTTTTAAAAAAACAGATATTTTGGGACATTCTTACTCAGTAGTTATGAATTGGAACCCATAATCTGTATTTTTAAAAAGAGCTCTCCAGATAATTCTGATGCAATGAACCACTGGTCTAGACTATTTAGTGGTTCTTATTCATAAGAAGAGAAGTCATTTAAAAACTTCCTGGTAACTCTTGGGATTAATGTTATGAAATAAGAATTGAGACTGAGCCCTAGCAAGCAGAAAATAGATTTCTGGTTAATTAACAAACTTTTGTGTCCTGTGCAAAATAAAGGTTTACTTTATTTTATGAATGGCATGGCACACACACTTTCAGAGTTACATTATATGCATTCTGAAGACTTCTGAAAATGTCTAAACTGATATATATGTCAAAGCATCCACTATTTGAAGGTCAATTATGAATCAGAATACTGCTATCTTGGTAGTTAAACTTTAAAATGTTAGTGGTATTTCATTAACATAGAAACACATTACTGACCGAATCTGAGTAGGAACCCTCCTAATTTAATTAGTCTTCTGTATTTTTGCATAAAATAGTGACTTGGTGCTTGGGAGACTTTTGGTTTGGGGTTGGAAAAAACTGCCCTTGTTTTGAAACTATATGACGTATGCACTGAACTAAGTGTTGGGAATTCATTTTATACTTGGGAGTAGTAATCAGGAATTAATTTTTTACTTGGGAGTAGTAATCAGGTAAATATGCAGATGTTGAATATGATATAGATTGTGTCCACAATGAGTTTTTGGATGGGTACAGTTTACAAATATGCCAATTGTATATCCTCATATATTAGTCTGTTTTTCAGCTTGTAAAATGAGGACTACTTTTTACACATTTAATAAAAAAGGAGGGCCTCTGAAAAAACAAAAACAACAACAACAACAAAAATAATGAATGGAGCTATGGTGGTATGGAGCTATATGTACCCCAGAAAAACATGTCCTTAAATTTAATCCATTGTAAGTAGGACATTTTGATGAGGTTACCTCAGTTAAAATGTGGTCCAACCCAATCCGGATGAGTCTTAATCCTATAACTGAAGTCTTTTATAAGTGGAATGCAATTCAGACAGAAAGAGAGAAAGCTGCAGCATTAATAGCCAGAATCTGAACATCAACAGAACCCAGAAGAGAAGGGAGAGACCCGGAGACGCTGCCATGTGCCTTGCATGTAACAAGCTAAGGACCAAGGATTGTCAGCGGCTGGCCCCAGAATGCCACAGTCTTCAGAGAGAAAGCATCACCTTGATGACGCCTTGATTTGGATTTTCTTTTGGCCTCAAGCCCATGAACAAATAAATTCACATTGTTTATGGTGAACCATTGCATGGTATTTTCTTGAGCAATCTAGGAAAATAAAACAGGAGCCTTAGGGACCTGTGTGACAATAGCAAAAGGGCTAAAATTCACGTTATCAGAATTCCAGAACGAGAGGCGAGGGAATGTGTGTAGAAGAAACGTTACCAAATTTGCTGAAGGGCATCCACCTACAGAGTAAGTAGGGTACAGTTCAATCTCTAAACACATGGAAATTAGGCAGCACTATTCTAAATGTCCCGTTCTATTTCTCATCTCAATCCTGCCAGTTTTTGCTTTATGTACCCTGTTTGACCCTGTTGTTAGGTGCATATGTTTGTAATTGTTGCATCTTCTTCAATAACCGATGCTTTCATTATTAGAAAATATCCTTCTGTTTCTTCCCCTACTGGAAAAAAAGTAGAACAACTGTATTTTCCCGTTTTTTTTTCCTGTGAAAGTACAGCTAAGCAGCTAGGACATCATACATATATAAACTTAAGGAGACGCTGAAGGGTGGAGAGAAGGTGGCACACTAGGTAGGTACCTCAGGAACCAAGGAACGACACAGGTGTGAGTTCTTTGTGCGTGCTTGCCAAGATATCCCAGACTGGGTCCTGGAGAAACTGACAACAAAGAGATGCCAATGGGTGCAAAGAATAAAAGCCCCAGGAACATCCTGCTTTCTCTAGCCACAGGGCTGAGAGGGAAACCTGGACTTCCACACCCTCCCCAACTTGACTGTAATGAGACAGCACTCTCCTTACCGCTCCAGAATGATGGTCAGAGAAGAGCTGTTATAACACAAGATTGAGACAATATCCAGAGTCTCAAAACATAATGCCCAACATGTACAGGTTTCAAAAAATAATTACTTATCATACGAAGAAACAGGGAAATCTCAACTTGAATTAGAAAAGACACAGGTGTTAGAATCATCTGACTAGAATTTTAAAACAGTCGTGATAAAAATGCTTCATTGACCAACTAAAAGCATGATTGACATCAAAAAAAAAGAAAGTCCCATCAGAAAAATTGAAGATATAAAGAAGAACCAAACAGAAAGTTTAGTACTGAAAGTACAATAACCAAAATATACATATATATAAATACACACACACACACACACACACACACACACACACACATACACACATATACATACCCTCAGTGAGGAGATCAACAGCAGGATGGAGAGGACAGAAAAGTATCAGTGAACTTGAAGATAGAGCAATAGAAATTTCTCAATTTGAAAAACAGAGAGAAAACAGAATGGAAAAAAAATGTTACCAGAGCCTCAGGGACCTGTGGGATCCATAACAAAAGATCTAGCATTCATGTCATCAGAGTCCCAGAAGGAGAAGAGAAAGAGGGTGTGCTGAAAGACGTATTCAAAGGAATAATGGCTGAAAAGTCTCCAAACGTGGCAAAATACATAAGCCGACAGATTCAAGAAGCTGAGCAAACTCCAAACAGGATAAGCCTAAAGCTATCCATGCCAAGACACATCATTGTCCAACATCTGGAAACTAAAAGGCTAGAAAAAAATTTGAAAGCAGCAAGAGTGAAATGACACCTTACCTATAGGGAAAATGCAATTAAAAGGATAGTGGTTTTCTCATCAGAAACCATGGAGACCAGAAGGAGGTGGCACAACAGGTTTCAAACGGTGAGAGAAAAGAAGCAGGATCCTATACAACGTGAAAATATCCTTCAGGAATGCAGAGGAAATCAAGACGTTGTCAGATGCAGGAAAACTAAGAGAATTTGTCACCACCAGACCTACCTTTATCCCTCTGAGGGAAGTTTTCCATATGAGAGTCCACTAGGCATGTGGTAAACCTTTGCTGAGTGTGATGCACTCAGTAATTCCCTCTGATGCTAGATGTTGGGAGGATACATTTTAGAATTCCCTGTCAGCTCCTAGTACCAGTCCGGTCTGGTGTCTGCCTTGCACCACTCCACTCCATTTGCTCTTGCCAAGGCCCCAAGAGACACTCTCATTGCCTAATCCAATGACTATGTTTTAGTAGTTATTGTTCTGGACCTCAGCAACAGTTCCTGAGTTTGTCATATCTTGCTCTGCTCTCCTTCTGGCTCTCTCCTGGCCCCTGGCTCACTTCTCCTTCTGGTTTCATTGTCTCCAAGGCCTTTCTTCTTTCTTGGCAGTCACCCTTTCAGTCTCCTTCCAAGGATTTTCCTCTTTTTCCTGTCCCTTAAGAGGAGCTATCCTTGATCCCCTTCCATGTTCTCTTTTTTCCCTCTCCCTGGATGATCTCAACTACATCCAAGGCCTCAAGAACTGTCCTGGTGACTACCATGTTGATGTCTCCAGTCCTGACCTCCCTCTTGAACTTCCACCCCATATATCCTTCATCTCCTCATCTCCATCTGGATATCCCATAGGCCTCTCAAATTTCACATACCCCGAACTGAACTCATCTTCCCACAAGTATCTGGACCTCTCCTTCAATCCACATGTCCATTAATAGTGCCAAAGTCCATAGTCAACTGGCCTTGTCCCTGAGGAATCATTCCAGCATCCTCCTCTCCCTCCCCCCACCAAACCCTTACTTTTTCCACTTGGCTAACTTCGATTAATTCTTCAAGTTTCAGCTTGGACATTTTACTGAGGAACTCTACCCCAACTCCAAAAGTCCACGTAAGGTGCTCCTCCTATGTGTTCCTACAGCACCTCGAACTTCCCCTCTAGTAGCGCTTAACACCTGTAATGGACAGGTTCCTTGTCTGTATCTTCCACCAGACTCTAAGCACAAACTTGGTCTATATTGCTTGTTGGTATTTCATCAGTGCCTAAACATTTGTTGAAGGAGTGAACCAATGACTCATAAAGTCTTCAGCTGAGTTCAACAGTACAAGAAACATGTAGTGTGTGCCTATTATGTGCCAATTTACTTCCTACATTTTTTTTTTATTGACTCTGTCCCCTGGTCTTATCTACAACGTCACTGCGTTAGTTGAGATATGCATCACTTCTTGATGGGGCTAGTGCAGCTGTGTTCTAACTCCTAACTAATTCCCTTCTGCTCTATTCTCCACACAGCTGCCAAAATGTTCTTTCTGAAAGAAATCAGGTCGTGTGACTCCCGAGTTTAAAGACTGCACAGTCTTCACTAGAGTTTACAGGGTATCTGAAAACCTGAGCCTGGCATAACTGAACTCCCATGCCTTGGCTGCTGCCTACCTCTTCTCCAGTCACATCAACCACCTCTCCTGCTGAAGGCACCCTCCACTCTAGCCTTATTAAAGTACTTTCAAGGCACCTCAAATTCCTTGGCTTCTCAACCTGTTGCTGATCCCTTCATACATGCACCGTCCCCCAGCTGTCTTCCCTGATTAGCACCAAGTCTTTCAAAAAAAAAATGTTTATTGACCACTCATTACACAGGATGACCAAGTGGGATTTATTCCAGGAATGTGAGGTTGGGTCAACATACCAAAATCAATCAATGAAATATCCCATATAAATAGAACAAAGGGGGAAAAACACATAGTCATCCCAATAGATGCAGAAAAAAAAGCATTTAAGAAATTGCAACACCCTTTCATGAAAAAAAGAAATTCTCAAAAAAATTAGGAATATAATGGAACTTCCTCAACTTGATAAAGGGCATTTATGAAAACCCCCACAGCTAATGCCATACCTAGTAGCGAAAGACCAAAAGGTTTCTCCTTGAAATCAGGAAAAAGTCAAGGATATCTGCCTCATCACTTCTATTCAACATTGAACTGGAAGTTCTAACTGGACCAATCAGACAAGAAAAAGAAATAAAAGTCCTCCACATTCAAAAGGAAGATGTGAAACTGTCTCCATTTGCAAAATATATGGCGTGTGTGTGTGTGTGTGTGTGTGTGTGTGTGTGTGTATTATATAGAATCCACACATGCACACAAGAAAACTATTTGAGCTAACAAATGAGCGTAGCAAGTTTTCAGGTTACAAGGTCAATATGCAAAAGTTAGCTGACTCTATACACTAGCAATGAACAGTCCGAAAATGAAATTAAGAAAATAATTCCAGGGTGGCTGCCGTGGCTCAGCAGGCAGAGCTCCGACCTGCCGTGCTGGAGGTCTGGAGTTCGATCCCTGGTGCCTCCTGCCCATATGCAAATTTAAAAAAAAAAAAAAAAGAAAATAATTCCAATTACTATGGAATCAAAAAGAATAAAACAGTTACGAATAAATTTAACAAAAGATTGCAGAACTTACACTCTGAAAACCACAAACATGGCTGAAAAATAGTAAAGAAGACTGCAATAAATAGAAAACCATCCCGTGTCCATGGATTGGAAGACTTAATATCTTTAAGTGGGCAATACTCTTCAAATCGATGTACATATACGATGCAGTGCCGATCAGAATCCCAGATGGTTTCTTTATAAAAACTGACAGGCCGATTCTAAAATTCACATGGGAAAGCAAGGGACCCAAACTCGCCAAAACCACTCCGAGAGTCATAGTAATAAGACCGTGGGATATTGGCATAAAATTAACTCATGGCGAATCACAGAAATGTAAGCTAAAACTATTCAAGTCTTAGAAGGAAACAGATATAAATTTTCATGTTCTTGGATCAGGCAATGGTTTCTTAAACATGACGCCCAAAACACAACAATGAGAGGGAAAAAAATAGCTCAGCTTTTGTGCATCAAAAGACAGTATTAGAGTGGTGCAACGGTGGCTCAGTGGCAGAATTCTTGCCTGCCATGCCAGAGACCCAGATTCGATTCCCAGAGCCTGCCCATGAAAAAAAAAAAAGACACTATTAAGAAAAAGACAACCACAGAATTGAAAGACAGATTTGCCAATCATAAGGTCCAGTATCCTGAATACATTAGGAAACTCTCACAAACCTACGAGGAAAAGGTGCACAAACTGACAAAAAGGGGTCCAAGGATGTGAACAGACATTTGTCAAATGAAGAAGTGCAGGTGGCCAAAAGCCCTTGGAGAAGAGGCTCAACACCACTGGTCATTAGGGAAATGCAAACCCAAATGATGACGAGAATGCGATACCACTTCACACCAGTTAGGACGGTTATGATAATAATAATTTGAAAATAAAAACAGAAAAAACACAACAAATGAAAAGTAACAAGTGTTGGGGGATGTGGAAAAGTTGGAACCTCCATCTGTTGCCGGTGGCAATGTAAAATGGTGCGGCCACTGTGGAGAAAACAGCTTGGCAGGTCCTCAAGAAGAAAGAAAAAGAATTACCCCGTGACCAGGTAAGTCCACCCCTAGGTTTATACCCCCAGAGAACTGAAATCAGGGGCTCAGGCAGTTGAGCCGCAGGCCAGTGTTCATGGCAGCATTGGGCACAAAGGCAAAAGGCAGGGGTGACTTAAATTTCCACCAACTGGTGGTTGGCGCTCTACTTTGCCAGCTGCCAGAATGCAATACACCAGAAATGGAATGGCTTTTTTAAAAGGGGAATTTAATAAGTTGCACATTTACAGTTCTAAGGCTGTGAAAATACCCCAATTAAAGCAAGTCTATAAATATGTCGAATTTAAGGCACCAACAAGAGGTTACCTTCACTCAACAGAGGCCGACGACGGTCAGAGTTTCTCTCTCAACTGGAGAGGCACATGGCGAACATGACAATGCTAGCCTTCTCTCCAGGCTTCTTGTTTCCTGAAGCTCTCCCGGGGCCGTATTCCTTCTTCATCTCCAAAGGTCTCTGGTTGCATAGGCTCTGGCTCTTGTCATTCTGCATTGGCTCTGTCATGGCTCTCTGAAAAAGGGACTCTCTCCAAAATGCTTCCTCTTTTAAAGGACTCCAGTAAACTAATCCAGACCCACCCGGAAAGGGTGGAGGCACATCTCCCTCTAATCCAAGTTTAATACCCACAATTGGGTGAGTTGCATCTCTGTGGAGATAACCTATCAAGTTTCCAGCCAACAGTACTAAGCAGGGATTAAAAGAAAGGCTGCCGCCACAAAAAGGGATTAGGACTAAAGCATGGCTCTTCTAGGGTACATAAATCCTTTCAAATCGGCACAGATGGCTGGAGATAATCAGGCCCTCCCATATAATGGAATATTATCTGGCCATAAAAAGCACGAAGTCCTGCTATCTTGTATGGCACGGTCTAACCTCAGAAGCATTCTGGTCAGCGCAAGAAGGCAGACACAAAGGGGCACAGGTGCTGAGATTCCATCTCTGTGAATGTGACATGGGGAACAGGCCCATCCCGACAGACAGCCGGGAGGGTACTGCCCAGGACTTGCTCAGTGGCAAGGATTTGTGCTTGATGGGGCCTGCAGGAGTGCGGCCTGCTCAGTGGGAAGAAGTCTGTGCTGACGGGGCCTGCTTAGTGGGAATGCGTCTGTGCTTCACGAGGCCTGCTCAGTGGGAAGGGGTCTGCGGGTGAGGGGCCTGCTCAGTGGGAAGGGGCCTGAGGCAGTACAGCCTGATCAGAGGGAAGGGGTCTGCGGGTGAGGGGCCTGCTCAGTGGGAACGGGTCTGCACCTAATGGGGCCTGCTTAGTGGGAGGGGGTCTGTGCCTGATGGGGCCTCCTTAGTGGAAGGGGGTGTGCACCTAATGGGGCCTGCTTAGTGGGAGGGGGTCTGTGCCTGATGAGGCCTGCTTAGTGGGAAGGGGTCTGCACCTAACAGGGCCTGCTTAGTGGGAAGGGGTATGTGCTGACAGGGCCTGCTTAGTGGGATGGGGTATCCAGGAGAGGGGCCTGCTCAGTGGGAAGGGGTCTCTACTTAACAGGGCCTGCTTAGTGGGAAAGGGTCTGCAGGTTGGGGGCCTGCTCAGTGGGAAGAAGTCTGTGCTGACGGGGCCTGCTTAGTGGGAATGCATCTGCGCCTCACGGGGCCTGTTCAGTGGGAAGCGGTCTGCGCCTGACTGAGACTGCTCAGTGTGAAGGGGTCTGCGGGTGAGGGGCCTGCTCAGTGGGAACGGGTCTGTACCTAACGGGGCCTGCTTATTGGGAGGGGGTCTGTGCCTGATGGGGCCTGCTTAGTGGGAGGGGGTCTGTGCCTGATGGGGCCTGCTTAGTGGGAGGGGGTCTGCACCTAACGGGGCCTGCTTAGTGGGAGGGGGTCTGTGCCTGATGGGGCTTCCTTAGTGGGAGGGGGTCTGTGCCTGATGGGGCCTCCTTAGTGGGAGGGGGTCTGCACCTAACGGGGCCTGCTTAGTGGGAGGGGGGTCTGTGCCTGATGGGGCCTGATTAGTGGGAAGGGGCCTGAGGCGGTAGAGCCTGCTCAGAGGGAAGGGGTCGCCAGGGGTGGGGTTTGCTCAGTGGGAATGGGTCTGCACCTAACAGAGCCTGCT
>PVIY010042539.1:0-21019 GCA_004026745.1 Myrmecophaga tridactyla | reverse complement strand
TAAGACCGAATTCAGACTACTCAACTAGCACCCTGGAGGCAAGAAGGCAGCGGTATGATGTATTCAAGATTCTGAAAGAGAAAGACTTCCAGCCAAGAATTCTGTACCCAGCCAAATTGTCCTTCAAAATTGAGGGAGAGATTAAAGTTTTCACAGACAAAGAAGTTCTGAAAGAATTTGCCAACAAGAGACCAGACCTACAAGAAATACCAAAAGGAGCTGTGCCAGCTAAAAAAAATAAAGACAGGAGAGGGAGGTTTAGAGGAGGGCACAGAATTGAAGAGTACCATTAAGGGCAATTTAAAGAATACAAAGAAAAAGGGAGAAAAGAATATGTAGATCTGACAAATAAAATAAAAAAGACAAGATGGTGGATTCAAGAAATGTATTTTCAGCAATAACTAAGTGTTAATGGGCTAAACTTACTAATCAAAAGATAATGACTGACAGAATTGATTGAGAAATATAATCCAGCCATATGCTGTTTATAGGAAACTAGTATCAGACACAAAGGTACTAATAGATTGAAAATGAAAGGATGGAAAAAGATTTTCCATGCAAGTTGTAACCAAAAGAAAGCAGGAGTATCTTTACAAATATCAGACAAAATAGACTTTAAATGTAAGAGCATCATAATAGACAAAGAAGGACACTATATTCTAATTAAAGGGTCAATTTATCAAGAAGATACAACAATCATAAATGTTTATGCTCCCAATCAAGGATCTCCAAAGTACATGAGATAGACATTGGCAAAACTGAATGGAGTAATGATGTTTCAGCAATAATAGTAGAAGACGTCAATACACCACTCTCCTCTATAAATAGAACAACCAGACAAAAGATGAACAAGGAGCTAGAGAAGATAACTTGATAAATGAATTAGATCTGACATATATAGGTCATTGCACCCCAAAGAACAAGGATATACATTCTTCTCTATTGCTCATGGAACATTCTCCAGTATACATCATATGCTGGGGCACAAAACAGGCCTTTATAAATTAAAAAAACTTTGAAATTATTCAAAGCACTTTCTCTGATCAAAATGGGATGAATCTGGGCCTCAATAACCATCAAAGAATGAGAAAACTCACAAATATATGGAGATTAAATAACACACTCTTAAACAACCAGTGGGTCAAAGAAGAAATCACTAGAGAAATCAGTAGCTATCTAGGAATGAATGAAAATAAGAATATAACTTATCAGAATTGATAGGATGTGGCAAAGGCTGTGCTAAGAGGGAAATTTATTGCCCTAAAGACTTATATTAAAAAACAAGAAATAGCAAAAATCAAGGACTTAACAGCACACCTAGATGAACTCAAGAAAGAATAGCAAACTAACCCCAAAGCAAATAGAAGAAAAGAAATAACAAAGATTAAAGCAGAGATAAATGAATGGGAGAACAAAAGAATAGTAGAAAGAAGTAAAACCAAAAGTTGGTTCTTTGAGAAAATCAATTAAATTGATGGACCACTAGCAAGAATGACAAAGAAAAAAAAGAGAGAGGATGCAAATAAACAAAATCAGAAATGAGGATGGGTGCATTACCACAGATCCTAAAGAAATAAGGGAAATCTATGAACAAATATACATCAACAAACTAGACAACTTCAATGAAATGGACAAATTCCTGGAGACACACAAGTTACACTGACTCAGGACGAAATAGAAGATCTCAACAAACCAATCATAAGTAAAGAGATTCAAGCAGTCATCAAAAATCTTTCTACAAAGAAAAGCCCAGGGCCAGATGGCTTCACTGGGGAATTTCATCAAACGTCCCCCCAAAAAAGTAACACCAATCTTGCTCAAAGTTTTCCAAAAAATTGAGGAAAAAGGAGTTCTACCTAACTCATTTTATGAAGCTATCATTTTAATACCAAAACCAGGTAAAGATGCTATAAGAAAGGAAAGCTACAGGCCAATCTCTGTAATGAACATAGATGCAAAAATTCTCGATGAAATATTAGCAAATCAAATCCAACAGCACATTAAAAGAATTATGCATCAACCAATTGGGTTTTATGCCAGGAATGCAAGGATAGTTCAACACAAGAAAACCAATTATGTAATGCAGCACATTAACAAATCAAAAGGGGAAAACGACATGATCATCTCGATTGATGCTGAGAAAGCATTTGACAAAATTCAGCATCTTTTTCTGATAAAAACACTCCAAAAGATAGTAATCAAAGGTAACTATGTCAACATGATAAACCGATAGCCAGCATTGTACTCAATGAGGAGAGACTGAAAGCTTTCCCCCTAAGATCAGGAGCAAGACAAGGATGCTCACTGTCACCACTATTACTCAATATTGTGCCAGAAGTTCTAGCTACAGCAACCAGGCAGGACAAAGAAATAAAAGGCATTCACATTGGAAAGGAAGAAGTAAAACTTTCATTATTTCCAGATGGTATGAGACTATACTTGGAGGATCCTGAAAAATCTACAGCAAAGTTACTGAGCTAATAAACAAATTCAGCAAGGTGGCAGGATAGAAAATTAATGTGCAGAAATCAGTAACATTTCTAAAGACAAGCAATAACTTAGCTGAGGAGTCAATTAACGAAAAATTCCTTTCAAAATAGCAACTAAAAGAATCAAGTACTTAGCAATGAACATAAAGGGACACAAACGGCTTGTTCATGGAAAACTACATAACATTGCTAAAAGAAATCAAAGGAGATCTAAATAGGTGGAAAGACATTCCCTGCTCATGGATAGGAAGGCTAAATATAGTTCAAATGTCAATTCTCCCCAAATTGATCTACAGATTCAATGCAGTCCCAATTTAAATTCCAATAGACTACTTCAAAGATTTGGAAAAGCTAACTAACAAATTCATCTGGAAGGGAAAGAGACCTCAAATAGTGAAAAGCATCCTAAAAAAGAAGAACAAAGTGGGAGGATTAACACTCCCTGATTTTAAAACCTATTATAAAGCCGCAGTGGTCAAAACAGTATGGTACTGGCATGAAGGCAGAAGTATTGACCACCAGAATAGAATCAAGAGTACAGAAATAGACCACCAAATCTATGGTCAACTGATTTTTGACAAGGCCCCAAAATCCTCTGAACTGGGCCAAAATAGACTTTTCAATAATTGGGCATGGAAGAACTGGATATCAATAGCCAAAAGAATGAAAGAGGATTCTTACCTCACACCCTACACAAAAATTAATTCAAAGTGGATCAAATACCTAAATATAAGAACTAGCACCATAAAACTTCTAGAAAAAATGTAGGGAAACATCTTCAAGACCTAGTAATAGGAGTTAGCTTCCTAAACTTTACATCCAAAGCACAAACAACAAAAGAAAAAATAGATAAATGGGAACTCCTCAAAATCAACTGCTTTTCACCTCAAAAGACTTTGTCAAAAAGGTAAAGAGGCAGCCAACTCAATGAGAGAAAATATTTGGAAATCACAAATCAGACAAAGGTTTGATTCCTGTGTATACAAAGAAATCATACAACCCAACAAAAAAGAACAAACCACCCTATTATAAAATGGGCTAAAGATATGAATAGGCATTTTTCTGAAGAGCAAACACAGATGGCTCAAAAGCACATGAAGAGATGCTCATTTTCATTGGCTATAAGGGAAATGCAGATTAAGACTACCATGAGATACCACCTCATAGTCATAAGAATGGCTGCTATTAAACAAACAGGAAACTATAAATGCTGGAGAGGATGTGGGGAAACTGGGACACTTATGCACTGCTGGTGGGAATGTATAATGGTGCAGCTACTATGGAAGACTCTTTGCTGATTCTTTTGGAAACTAAATATCGAGTTGCCCTATGACACAGCAATAGCACTACTTGGTATATACCTGCAAGTGCTGAAAGCAATGACATAAATAGACATTTGTTCATAGCAGCATTATTCACAATTGCCAGAAAATGGAAACAAACAAAATGCCCATCAACAGAAGAGCAGATCAACAAAATGTGGTATGTATATATACAATGGAATATTATGCAGCAGTAAGACAACATGACTTCCTGAAGCACATGACAAGATGGATGAGCCTTGAGGACATAATGCTGAGTGAAATAAGCCAGACACAAAAGGATAGATGCTGTATGATTCCACTTTTCTGACCAGCATAAAGGTATAATCAAAGGCTTATAATACAGAATAAAGGTGACTTAGAGATACATAGAAGCTAGAATTGAGTGAACCATTAGCTAATGAGGTTGAACTCCAATGTAAGGATACAGATAGGAGTGAAGGTGATTCACTATTGCGTCTAGAAGTAATATTACCACATTGAAGATGAACAAGATTGAAAGGCGTTGTATAGACAGACCTACATGTTCCACTGAGTAACATTAGAAATATGAATTGTTTCTGGCAAGAATTACTTCAAAGATATGGTTCTTGTACAAAGAGTGTTTAAGTCCAGGGTACAGGGGGAAAACTGCTATTTCATGCTATGAGCTATGTTCAAAAGGAAACCACCAGCACTACCACAGCAACAGCAGAGGTAAATAATGGGGGGAGGGACAAGAGTTAAGAGGAGGTTTAGAATTTCTATTTGGTGAGGGTGTGTTTATTGGTTTTCTGTCTCTTGGGAACAACGAACCTATCTAAAATTGAGAATGTTGATGGACTGTGGACTTTGGGCCCTCTACATGAAGCCCAATGAATGCAGGTAGCAGAAGGATGCGCTGATGGAGAAGTAGAATGGCGAACGTTGGGGTACACTTATGAAAGAAAGTCATGCTGCTAAAAAAAGGAAGAAATTCATGAGGCATGCAACGATGTGAATGAACATGCGGGACATTTGGTGAGACAAAATAAGCAAGAAACAAAAGAACAAGAATGGTCACCTTTAGAAGATGCTTATAAGAAAACAGTGGCCTAGATTGTAAGCTTTTAGAGCAGATGCGTTAAATCCAGAGTGGTGGACTTTCTGAATTTTGAGAGGCTGTTTTATATATATAATCTGATATTTAAAGATAAGAACAAAGCCGAACAGATTGGGGTTAAAGTAATTCAGAACATAGGAGTAAGGAAGACAGTGTCTATATTTTAGAACTACAGATACTCTTTGAAACCATTGGAAGAAAGGTTTATTTGGTCTGGAACTGAAATTTTCTGTAGTGCACGATTTAATTCCACCTATCTGTATAGCTCATTTGAAACAACTGAAACACAGGAAGCCCAGAATAAGAGGTCCTTTAATCCTGTATAGATTTTTGTAATGCCTGGATTCATCCTAGAGTATATTAAGCAGATAATCAAAAAGTATTAGCAAAGTCCCCTGAGGAAGGAGAGAAAGACTATGGAACTATTAAACTTAACCATTACAGAATCCCGTGATACTGTGTCAAACTTTAGGGACACCCAAATCAATAGGTCATGTCATTGATCTTGAGGCTTACTCTTGTGAAGCTTATGTAGGTAGTGGAGAAGCTTAGACTACCTACAGGCATGCCTAAGAGTTACTTCTGGAGGACCTCTATTGTTGCTCAGATGTGGCCTCACTCTCTCTAAGCCCAACTCTGCAAGTGAAATCATTGCCCTTGACAGTATGTGGGACATGACATCCAGGGGTGAAAGTCTCCCTGGCGACATGGGAGAGGACTCTCAGGGATGAATCCAGACCTGGCATCATGGGATCAACAATTACATCCTGACCAAATGGGGTAAACTAAGTGTAATTAATAAAGTATCAGTGGCAGAAAGAGTTCAGATAGAGTCGAGATGATACCCTAGAGGTTGCTCTTATGCAGGCTTCACGTAGACCTTGCTACCTATCATAACCTGCAAACCCCCAACCAGGAACATTCTAGCCAATCCTAAAAAACACCTAGGGTAATATATAAGATTCCACAAGGGTTCCAGGCACTAGAGTAACTTTCTAGAAACCTACAACCTCCAGAATGGTGCCTGGTTCAGATAAGTCCTGAAACCTAGCCCAGCCTCTTCAGAACATCAGACAGTTACATCTCCCTACCCTATATTAGTGACAGACCCTTCTAGTATGAAAATTTAGAATTGCCATAGCCCAAACACCCCTAAAGAGAGGGATGGAAAGATGAAAGGTGATGCTGGAGCTATACAGAGAAGATAGGATTTAACAAATCCTATGAGTATGAATGCTGAATCATTAACTTGATATCTCTTTTAGTCTCCAGTGTTTTAGAGCAGCTAGAAATAAAACCTAAAATTGTGAAATTGTAACCCATGTCAAACTCTGAAATATGTTCTACAACTAATTGTGGTGCCGTGCTTTGAAATGTATAGCTTTTTTGTATATATGTTATTTTTCACAAAAAAAGGAAAAAAGCCGATTGTAATGATAAAAAAATATTTAAGCCCTCCAGCCTCCTATATTCTGGATCAGCTAGAAGGAAAAATAGGAGAGGATCATATGATAGCCCATGACAAACCCTGGGATCTGTCCTATAAACACTTGTGGAAGAGTACTTTGAAAACGATTGCTTTATTCTTTCTTTGCTTTGTATATATTTTATATTATACAATAAAAAACATTAAAAATCCCCCCCCCAAAATACATCGTTACATCTTCCACTGCCCCTTACTGCATGAAGTCATAAGCAGTACTGCAGGGACTTGCTTTCTAGAGCATGTCAGAAATGCAGGTACACTTCTGTACTGACAATGACACACAAATTCTCTGGCACAATCTTTGAGGCAGCCAAGGACTTTTTTTACATAAAGTGAGATTAAATTGCTCAAACTTTATTTATCTTTCAAGGTTCATATCTAGTTTCTGATATCACACAATTACTCAAGCCTTATAAAAATAACCTTCTGGGCAGTGTGACGGTGGCTCAGTGGCAGACTTCTTGCCTGCCATGCCAGAGACCTGGGTTCGATTCTCGGTGCCCGCCCATGCATAAAAAAATAAACAAATAAAATAAAAAATAACCTTCTTAGTGACCCACCAATCCCTACTCAGGGATGCTGGCTCCTGCCTTCTGCAGTCAGTGTCTGCCCTGGACGGCTCCATCCTCGTATAAAAACATTCTCAGGACCCACTGCGCTCTACAGAGTTTGACCCATTTCCCTCCTTCCCACAATAGCAAAAATCCTCAGAAACGCTGTCATTTCTTACTGCCTCATTTTTCTCGTACTCTAATCTGGAGTTCCAGCCCACTTCACACTTCACACCATGGTCACAGATGACTTCAATCTTGCACACTCAAAGGATGAAGTTCAGTGCTCGCCTTCAGCATCAGCAATGCTGTGGACTGAGCCCTGGGATGTGAAATGACTTTCTCACATGCATTTGAGGACAAGGATCTCACCTGAATTCCCTCCACTTCACTAGTGATTATTTCTCTATCTCTTTCTGGACACCTTCCAAAATTCCGACAAGCCAAATTCATTCAGCAAATTCTGAAGGTTCTATCGTCTTTTCTCTTTGTCACATGCTGTCTCTCAAATGCACAGACTTTGGAACAACTAATCAAAGAGGTTCATTTAACTTTATTAAATAAAATCAGTGGGAGGGCTAATGACACAAAGGAGATCAAGTAAACACTAGAAGAGCATAAAGAGGAATTTGAAAGAATAAACAGAAAAATAGCAGATATCATAGAGATTAAAGATGCTGTAATCCAAATAAAAAATATTCTAGAGACACACAAAGCAGATTTGAAGAGGTAGAAGAAAGAATAAGCAAACTAGAGGACAGAACAACAAATTTTGAACACATAAAAGAGCAAATGACAAAAAAGATGGAAAACTTTGAATTGGATATCAGGGACATGATGGACAAAGCAAAGTGCAAAAATATAAGAATCACTGGCATCCCAGAAGGAGAAGAGAAGAGTAAAGGGCTAGGAAAAGTAGTGGAGAATATAATGGGAGAAAACTTCCCAACCCCTTTAAAGGACATAAATATGCAAGTCAGAGAAGTCCAACAAGCTACAAATATAATAAATCCAAATAAGCCTTCCCCAAGACATACTAATCAGTTTGTCAAATGTCAAAGAGAAACAGAAAATCCTGAAAGCAGCAAGAGAAAAACAATCTACTACATACGAGGGAAAATACACCAGACTACTCAAGTGGCAATATGGAGGCAAGAAGGCAATGGTATGATATATTTAGGATCCTGAAAGACAGACTTCCAGCCAAGAATTCTGTACCTGGCCAAAGTGTCCTTCAAAAGTGAGGGAGAGTTTAAATTTTTGCAGACAAAGGCTGAGAGAATATATCAACAAGAGACCAGCTCTACAAGTAATACTAAAGGGAGTTCTCCTCGCTGAAAAGAAGACAGGAATGGGGGGGGAGTCTGGAGGATGGCACAGAATTAAAGAGTGTCAATAACAGTAACCAAAAGGATAAAAAAAGAAAGAGGGAAAAGCACATATAGACCTGACAAATAAAATCCAAAGGATAAGATGGTGGATTCAAGAAATGCCTTTAAAGTAATAACTTTAAATGTTAATGGACTAAACCTACCAATAAAAAGATACACATTAACAGAACGGATTAAGAAATGTAATCCAGCTATATGTTTCATACAAGAGACTCATCTTAAACACAAGGATACAAATAGATTGAAAGTGAAAAGATGGAAAAAGATGTTCCATGCAAATTGTAACCAAAAGAAAGCAGAAGTAGCTATACTAATATCAGATAAAATAGACTTTAAATGTAAAGACATCATAAGATACAAAGAAGGTCACTATATATTAGTAAAAGGAGCAATTAACCAACAAAAAAATATCAAACATAAATCTTCATCCTCCCCAGTTAAAGAGATTGAAAGTACATGAGACAGACATTGGCAAAACTGAAAGAAACAACAGAAGTTTCAACAATAATGTAGAAGATTTCAATATACCACTCTCCTCTATAGATAGAACAACCAGACAGAGTATCAACAAAGAAACAGAGAACTTAAACAATTTGATAAATGAATTAGACCTAACAGACATACACCGGTCATTACACCTCAAAACACCAGGACATACATTTTTCTCTAGGGCTCATGGAACATTTTCCAGGATAGATCATATGCTGGGGCAAAGAACAGGTCTTTATAAATTGAAAAACATTGAAATTTTTCAAAGCACTTTCTCTGATCACAATGGAGAAGATGGATCTCAATAACCACCAAAGAACAAAAACTTTCACAAATATATGTTAAATAAATAACACACTCTTAAACAATGAGTGGGTCAAAGAAGAAATTGCTAGCAGCTGTCTGGAGATGAATGAAAATGAGAATACAACATATCAGAATCTTTCAGTGCATCAAAGGCTGTGCTGAGATGGAAATTTATTGCCCTAAAGGCCTATATTAATAAAGAAGAAAGAGCAATAATTGAAGACTTAACTGCTTACTTGGAGGAGCATGAGAAAGAATAGCAAACTAACCAAAAGCAAACAAAAGAAGAGAAATAACAGATTAAAGCAGAGTTAAATGAATGGGAGAATAATAGAAAGAATCAATAAGACCAAAAGTTGATTATATGAGAAAATCAATAAAATCAATGGGCCACAAGCGAGTCTGACAAAGGAAAAAAGAAAGATGCAAACAAACAGAATCAGAAATGAGAGAGGGGTCATTACCACAGAATCTGAAGAAATTTTAAAGAATCATAAGAGGATACTATGAACAATTATATGCAAAGAAACTAGACAACTTAGATGAAATAGATGAATTTCTGGAAACATAAAAACAAGCTATGCCGACTAAAAATAAACAGATCTCCACAAAACAATCACAAGTAAAGATATCCAAAAAGTCATAAAAATCTTCTCAGAAAGGAAAGCCCAGGGCCAGATGGCTTCACAAGGGAATTATATTAAACATTCCAAAAAGAACTAATGGCAATCCTGCTCAAACTCTTCCAAAAATTTGAGGGAAAAGGAAATCTACCTAACTCATTTTATGAAGCTAACATCACTTTAATACCAAAACTAGGTAAAGAGGCTACAAGAAAGAAAAACAACAGACCAAACTCCCTAATGAACATAGATACAAAAAGTCTTAACAAAATATTAGCAAATTGAATCCAACAGCACATTAAAAGAATTATACACCACCACCAAGTGTGGTTCATACCAGGAATGCAAGGATGGTTCAACACAAGAAAATCAGTTCATGTAGTGCCAGCGCATTAAAACATCAAAAGGGAAAAACCATATGATCATCTCAATTGATGCTGAAAAGCATTGAACAAAATTCAACATCTTTTTCTGATAAAAACACTTCAAAAGGCAGGAATCAAAGGTAACTTCCCCAACCTGATAAAAGGCATATATGAAAACCCATAGCCAGCATCATACTCAATGGTGAGAGGCTGAAAGCTTTCCCCCTAAGATCAGAAACTAGAAAAGGATGCCCTCTGTCACCACATTATTCAACATTGTGCCAGATGTTCTAGCTAGAGCAATCAGGCAAGAAAGAGAAATAAAAGGCATCTAAATTGGAAAGTAATAAGTAAAACTTTCATTATTTGCAGATGACATGATACTATACTTGGAAAATCCTGAGACATCTACAACAAAGTCACTTGAGCTAATAAACATTTCACCGACGTGACAGATTATAAAATTAATGTGCAAAAATCAGTAATGTTTCTATACACAAGCAACGACTTAACCAAGGAGTCAATTAAAGAAAAATTCCATTCAAAATAGCAACTAAAAGAAACTAGTATCTAAGAATGAATTTAACTATGAGTCTAAAGAACTTGTACACAGAGAACTACATAAAACTGTTAAAAGAAATGAAAGATCTAAATGGGTGGAAAGACGTTCCCTGTTCATGGATAGGAAGGTTAAATGTAGTTTAGATGTCAATTCTACACAAATTGATCTACAGATTCAACAAGGTACCAATTAAAATTCCATCAACCTATTTTGAAGACTTGGAAAAGCTTCAAAGTTACCAAATTCATCTGGAAGGGAAAGAGATACCGAATAGCTAAAAGCATCCTAAAAAAGAATGAAGTGGGAGGATTAACTCCCCCTGATTTTCAAAATTACTATAAAGCCACAGTGGTCAAAACAGCATGGTACTGACACAAGGATAGAAGCATTGACAAATGGAATTGAATTCAGAGTGTAGAAATAGACCATTAAATCTATAGTAAATTTATCTTCAACAGGCCCCCAAATCAATTGCACTGGGAGAAAATAGTCTTTTCAATAGATGGGCATTGGAGAACTGAGTATCAATACCAGGAGAATGAAAGAGGACCCTTATCTTATATCCTCTACAAAAATTATCTCAAATTGGATCAAACACCTAAACATAAGAACCCATACCATAAAGCTTCAAGAAGAAAATGTAGGGAAACATCTTCAAGACCTAGTAATAGGAGGTAGCTTCCTAAACTTTATATTCAAAGCACAAGCAGCAAAAGGAAAAGTAGATACATGGGAACTCCTCAAAATCAAATGCTTTTGTGCCTCAAAAGGTTTTGTGCCATTTTGTCCAAAAGGTGAAGATGCAGTCAACCCAATGGGAGAAAATATTTGGAAATCACACAGATAAAATTTTGATATCCTATATACAGAAAGAAATCATGCAATTCAACAACAAAAGAACAAACAACCCTATTATAAAATGGGCTAAAGATATGAATAGACATTTGTCTGAAGAGCAAATACAGATGGCTCAAAAGCACATGAAGAGATGCTCATTTTCATTGGCTATAAGGGAAATGCAGATCAAGACTACAATGAGATACCACCTCACACCTATAAGAATGGCTGCTATTAAACAAATAAGAAACTACAAATGTTGGAGAGGATGTGAAGAAATTGGGAAACTTATGCACTGCTGTTGGGAATGTATAATGGTACAGCCACTGTACCATTTGGCGTCATCAAATGTCCCACAGTTTCATTCACATCTTTGTATGCCTCCCAACTTTGTTGGGAGACAAAGTTTGGAGGTTCCTCAGAAAACTAAATATCAAGTTGCCCTATGACCTGGCAATACCACTGCTTGGTATATTCCCAGAATAGCTGAAAGCAAACACACAGACATTTGCACACCGATATTCATAGCAGCATTATTCACAATCACCAAAAAATGGAAACAATATAAATGCCCATCAAAAGACAAATGGATTAACAAAATGTGGTATATACATACGATAGAATATTATGCAGCGTAAGACAAAATGATGTCCTGAAGCACATTACAAGATGGATGAGCCTTAAGGACATAATGCTGAGTGAAAATAGCCAGACACAAAAGGATAGATACTGTATGATTCCACTTTTATGATCAGCATAAAGGTAAAATCAGAGGTTTGTAATACAGAATATAGGGGACTTAGAGATACATAGAAGCTAGAGATGGGTGAATAGTAGCTAATGAGGTTGAACTCCAATGTAAGGGAATAGATAGAAGTGAAGGTGATTCTCTAGTGGGTCTATAAGTAATATTACTATATTGAAGGTGAAGAAGATTGAAAGGGGTTGTGTAGACTCATGTGTCCCACTGATTAACACTACAAATATATATAAATTTTTGCATGAACTACCACAAAGGTATGAATCTTGTACAAAGAATGTAATTTCTGAGTAGAGGGGGATAATGATATTGCATACTATAGGCTATGTTTAACAGGAAAACATCAACAGTACCACATCAACACCAGGGATACATAAAGGGGAAGGAACAAGAGCGGGGTGGGCTCACTCCTATTTGGTGAGTGTTTGTTTATTGGCTTTCATTCTCTTGGGAACAATGAAATTACCAAAAATTGAGAGTGTTGATGGAATGTTGACTTTGGACATTATACATGAGGCCCTTTAGATAGAGGTGGCTGAAAGATGCACTGAGAAATACATTGGCAAATGATGGTAAGCATATTATTGAACATGGTGCGGCTACAAAAAAAGAACAAAGTTGGGAGGCATACAAAGATGTGAATGAAACTGTGGGACATTTGATGATGCCAAATAAGTCAGAAACGAAAGAGCAAATATTGGATGATCTCATTTAGAAAATATTTATAAGAAAACTGCCTAGATTGTAAGCTCTTCTAGCAGTCACATTTAGTCAGAGCAGTAATTATTATTTCTGGATTATGAGGGGCTGCCTGGTATTTAGAGATAAGAATGAAGCCGATCAGGTCAGGATTAAGGTAATTCAGAATACAGGGGTAAGGAAGACATTGGCTGTATTTTAGAACTTCACATACCCTTTGAGACCAAAGGAAGAACACCTTATTATGTCCAGAACCTAGGTTTTCTGTAGCACATAGTCTAACTGAACTTGTCTGGATAGATCTTTAAACAATCCAAACGCAGGGAGCCCAGAATAAGAATGAGAGACTTTAATCTTTTATAGCTTAATATAATGCCTAATGTGCCCCAGAGAATATCAGGCTTATGAACAAAAAGTATCGGTAAAGTCCCTTAAGGGATGGGAGAAAAATTATGGAACTATTGATCTTTATCACCAGGGAAACCCCTGATACTGTGTTAAACCTTAGGGAGACCCAAATCAATAGGCCAAGCCTTGATCTTGAGGCTTGCTCTTGTGAAGCTTATGTAGGTGGTGGAGAAGCTCAGCCTACCTATAGGATGCCTAAGAGTCACCACCAGAGGACCTCTGTTGTTGCTCAGATGTGACCTCTCTCTCTAAGCCCAACTTGGCAAGTGAAATCATTGCTCTTCCCCCATGTGCGACATGACATCCAGGGGTGAAAGTCTCCCTGGAGGTGTAGGAGATGATTCCAGGGATGAGCCTGGCCCTGGAACCATGGGCTCAACAATGCCACCCTGACCAAAAGGGGAAAAGAAGTGTAACTAATAAAGTATCAGTGGCTGAGAGAGTTCGAATAGAGTCGAGAGGCTACTCTGGAGATCACTCTTTTGCATGCTTCTTTTGCATGTTAGACATCCTACCTATCATAACTTTCCAAACCCCAACTAAAACCATTCCTGCCAATCCTAAAGAATACCTAGGGCATTAAATAAGATTCTACAAAGGTTTCATATACTCAGGTAACTCTCCAAAACCTACAAACTGCAGATGGCTCCCCGGACCAGATATGTCCTGAAATGCAGAGGGCCCAGCCTCTCTAGAACATCAACCAGTTCCATCCTCCAGTCCCACATTATCGACAGCCCCTTCCTACGTGAAAATGTTAGAATAGGAAAAGCACAAACACCCCTAAAAAGTGGGCGAAAGGTCAAAGGTGATGCTGGAGTTATACAGAGAAGGTCAGGTTTAACAAATGAGTATGATTGCTGAATCATTATATTGATATTTCTGTGGGTCTCCAGTGTCTTGGAGCAGCTAGAAGAAAAAATGAAAAATCATGGAACTGTAGTTTCTACCAAACTTTAAAATCTGTTCTATAACTACTTGTTAAAATGCAGTTGGAAGCTTATTGCTTTTTTGTATATAAGTTACATTTCATAATAAAAAGAAGACTTTCTTCCAATTTTATTTGGAAGAAAATATCATTTCTTACCATTCTTCCTTAGTACATTTGACCTTAAAGAAGAGAAAGTCCCTTTCTATGCCGAAATGCCAGCAGCATCTACCAGGCTGAAGCTATGAATTAGATGCTACGACCCAGACCGAGTTGTTGAACTTTATGGATATTTCCTGTGATTAGGTGACTAAATCTTTTTTCCTTGCTTTCACCATATTTCTGATATGATCCCATAAAGTGTATTATTCTCTCTAAATTTCATTCTGTATACATTTTGTGAATGGAATGAATTAACTAGTGCTCTCCTGTACCCTAAAGGGAACTTTCCTGGACTCACATTAGAAACAGAGTAAACCTATTACTGCGCTGTCTGATAATTTAACACATATAAATGAGTTTTGAACATAATTATCTTCATAAAATTTCAATGATTAATATACTCACCATGTCTCTGATTTTCTGCAAAAATTATTAGGATACCAGTCAAAAAAACCTCTAGAACGATATGTCCCAAAGTTAACGCTGAAAAAGGTTTCCTTAGACAAATAATTTTGGAAAAGCTGCTTTAAGCAAAGTTAAGGTGTCTCTGATGTAGGACGTTTCAAAGCCGTGTGGATATAGGGATTGGGGAGGGGAGCTAGACTCCACAACCATTTCCAATTTGGAACTCGGAAACTATTTTCTCTCGAACCATGCAGGAGCCATTGGACCATTCTTACTGACACCTTATGTCAATCCTTTTTTTTCTTCCCCCCACAACATTATTCAGTAGTGAAAAATAAAACAGCGCATTAAACATGAATGTAGTTGGAAAAACTCACTTATTCTGATTATTTATAAATTCCTACTGATTGGATTTTCAATTTATATACAATTCATGATGGTACGTGCAAGAAAGGATCATCTAGGATAAATTTCGGGAAGTTAATATTACGGATACTATTTTTATGTTGGCATGGAAACTCAACATTTTGACTATGAAATCATACAACTAATTAATAATCATCTTCACACAACTATGATGTTTTGCTCTTTTTTTAAGTTAATTAAACTAAAGAAACAAAGCATAACATCCCTGTGCTTGACATTTGATTTCTAGTGATGTGGGGTTTTTTATTTACAGCAATTGGTATTCCAGGGTTCTCTTAGCACATTTTACATTAGTGACTTTGAACCGGATGCCACTGGCCCCAAGGACAGAGACCGCGGTGTGAACTGTGACTCATCCGCCTGGAAGAGCGCACATGCGTGCATGGTACGATACCTGGGCGTCTGTACACCTTCCTGGAAGAGCACGCGTGCGTGCACGGTACGGTACCTGGGCGTTTGCACAGCTTCCTGGAAGAGCGCGCGTGCGTGCACGGTACGATACCTGGGCGTCTGTACACCTTCCTGGAAGAGCACGCGTGCGTGCATGGTACGGTACCTGGGCGTTTGCACAGCTTCCTGGAAGAGCGCGCGTGCGTGCACGGTACGATACCTGGGCGTCTGTACACCTTCCTGGAAGAGCGCGCGTGCGTGCACGGTACGATACCTGGGCGTCTATATAGCTTCCTGGAAGAGCGCGCGTGCGTGCACGGTACGATACCTGGGCGTCTGCACAGCTTCCTGGAAGAGCGCGCGTGCGTGCACGGTACGATACCTGGGCATCTGTACAGCTTCCTGGCCTGGGCAATGTCTCCTTTGCTTAAGCGGGTCCGCTGACCAATCGCTGGACGAATGCCGCTGTCGTCCCGGGAGGGGAGGATGGTGTCCAGGAAGACCCCCCTGAGAAGACCAGAAGCATGCCACATATAAGCCACCAAGCTAAGTCTCATCTCATCCTTACAAATGTTAGGTGATGGTTTCAAACTCCAGTTAATGAAAGGGGAAATACATCAGTGTGGAGCTTTCAGCACTGTGAGGCTTTCAGAACACTTCCATCAAAGCAGAAAACAATGCACATGTTAAATGTGTGCTTAGAATAAACTCAATAATGCCAACCACACTTTCCTTAGAAATATTACTAAATGATTTTTAAAAATCTTTTTAAAATTTTTAAAAATGCCTTTTCTTTGATCTCCCAGGAAGACTTAAGAACCCATTAGTTTTTACGAAGTTGTGAAACAATTATTCCTCATAGAGATCTGCTTTTGAAGAACAATCTACAGTAAATATATTTGAAGTTACTAAAGTTGTAAAGTCAAATGAAATATACCGATGGTTAATTTTTTTATTTAAGCTGTTAATTTAACCTAAATATCTTAGAAATTCAGGTATTATATATAGCACATGTAAAAACACAAGGGAAAACAAAAGGTGTCAAAATTTACACAAGAGGATTTAAAGCAGAATAGCTTTATACATGTAATAAACACATGGTAAAATTAATAAACAAAAAAACAGAAACAAAAACCCCAAGCAATGCTCTAATAATGATAAGCTACAGATACTGAGTAGGTTTGATCCCAAGTTTATGAAAGAAAACTCATTATCACTTTTCAAATGAATGATGTAAAATCCTGAATTTTAGATACAGTCCAATTTTTCAATATATGTAAATTTATACACACACATCAAACATTTATGGCCCTAAAGGAAAGACTGAACCTGAAAGTTAAATGGACTAAGAAAATATTGCTGGTGACGCATACAATGGGGTAGGGGTGCAAGCAGGTTTTCAAAAAATGGCTTAAAAGTAGGTTTTATTTTAACAGTATTTTTAAATAGAGAAATATACTTTTTTTAAAATCCTTTAAATTGAGATGGAAGATGGAATACTCATCCTCAAAGTTATAAATGAATACATTGTATTTAAACTTCAGGATAAAGAACAGCATTCTCAGTTCTATCTATCCTTCCTGAGGGGATTTTACTTAGCACTGTTCTAGGTCTGGATTTAAAGCAGTAAATAAAATATAAAATAAGCAGAAATCCCTCCCCTTATGATTCACAAATTCTAGCAGGCAGAGAAAGAACTGACCAGAAGGCTGATGACTCAGAGGGTGATGGGCTGTGAGCAGAAAAATAATGGTGAGAAGGTGAACACTGATGTGGGGTGAAAGGGCAGCTTTGACATAGGGAGATCAAAGCAAATCTCACGTGGAGGTGGATATCTTGGTCACACAGAAGGAAATGAAGGGCAGAGTGACATGGGCGAGAGGAGAGACTTCTCAGCAGAGAGAAGAAGACACGCAGTGGCTAGAGGCAGGAGGGCTCTGACGTGTCTGAGCAGCTGCCAGAGAATTCAGCGCCCACCTGGAGAGCAGTCCAGGCCCTTGGAAGGCGGTGCACCGAGAGGTCACGACCTATGAGTCCCTTATAACTGACCTCCAGGACTTCTAGATAAGGGAGCGGGAACTGGCCTTTAGCTCTGACCTGGGTACCTCACATGGAGGGACTGGGCCACTTTGAATTCAGCTCAGCATCTACAGAACTCTGTGTGTATTCTGCCAGAAATAAAGGTGGGGAGAGGGGACAAGCTACTCCCGGGATTGACTCCCCAAGTGCGAGCTTGCTCATACTTAATAAGATGCGACTGCAGCTGGGCCATGAAATGGACGAAGTCTCGCCATAAGGTAGCATGAAGGAAAGCAATCCCTCTACTTTGCAGCAGAATCAACAGATCCTTTTCGTGGGGAAATCCAAATAATGAAGTGTCACAATGACGCATTACTATAGTACCAAGGAAGAAATTCTCTATTTCTACTTCTGAAAACAAATCTTTGAAAAGCTTCATTTTTTCCAAGCTTTCAAAAGAAATTCAGTTTTAAAATGTCAAGGACATCTTATAGTGGACATATCCAATGCACACGATAGAAATTTCGATCATTCTGTTTGCTGTGGTACCCTCACTTCCAGCCCAAAGGGCATCAGTCACCACGTCCTCTGCACTTTCCTAGTAACCTGAAAGTTCCTATTCCTGGCCACCCACCCCCTGGCTTTGGGCTGGGCAGGGCTCCCGGGCTCTCAGGGAGCTGTGTCCATAGCTGGAGGCAGAGCAAACCGGGGCCTAGCAAATTAACTATGCTTTCTAAGAAACATGATAAATGTTTACAGCTCTTTCATCAAGGAAAAAATGGGCAGTCCCCGGTTTTCAAACATCCACATACAAAATATGCATGCAAAAAATGGCCCCATAGGGTCCAGCACTATTCTTCCCACAAGGGACAAACTAGTTTCTGAAAATAGGTGGAAGGTTTATAGATTCTGGGAGTTCAGAATAGGAGAAACTATAAACTTCAAATGCCCTGGGAGGAGAGGCCAAGAGCTCTGCCAGGTGTTTCACCTCCTAAATGCAGTCTTTTAGGTACGGGTACAAGTTCATAAGCATCATCTTGTGAGTTGAATCAATCAGGCCACTTCTAACACCAAGATATGGTCACTTGTGCTGTAGGGATATAAGGAAAAACGAACTGGGTGATATGAAAGATAAAATTAGGACTCCAGGCCCAGGGGGCTGGCTCACACCATGGAGCAGGGGACTGCCCGCAGTGGAGCAGAGTCGTTCTGGGAAAGAGGCTGCCCCACGTGCTGGAGAGGCAGAGTAAGGGGAGCTGTGCATCGCCAGCCGTGGTATCGACTCAGTGCCTGTTGCAAATGTAAAGAATAAATCTCTTTGCGATCCCCTCAGCCACCATTTCGGTTTCAAAGTTCAAATTTCAGGTTAGTTTTGAACGATTTAGTTCAGCAGCATAATAGAGGCTCCTTGGCTGAACCGCCCACATCCCTGTCTGTCATGTGTTCCCAGGGAAATCTGAATTCCAAGCATGGACCTAAAGATAACACTTTGTCACTCTTTATACTTAATTTCAGGTCAAGTTTTCAGTGTATCTCTATCAAACTTAAATTCTAATTCCAGAAATTTTAAGTGTTTTCATAGATACTATATTTGAATTAAGAAATATATTGTTTATAATAACTTTAAAAGAAAATAAATTTTAAAATACAGTTAACAGTTATTTTTTTAAATAATAACATTTGGTCTTAGACAAAGGCATAATTTTAAGATGCGTCCTTGTATTAAGGGTTGGTTTGCACATTGTTCTCTACATTTTACCAAAAATTATCTTAAAATATGGGAATTAATTAGAATGTTTTCTGTTCTTCCTGACACTGCCTTTAGAAATCAGATAATGAATTATGACATTGACAGAAAGTGGGCAAAAAGAATGAGTTGAAGTGGACACGAGTGTAAAATGGACAAAAATTGGGAAAAAAGATGAGTTCAACGACTTAAAGGTCCCAAGTTCCTTACCTGGGAACTATTCGTTTGATGTTATCATCTTAAGGATGAAGCAGATCAAGACCCAAATTTATTACCCTCTTAACAAATAGCATTAATCATTAATGAAATAATTTTTAAGTTTAACAAATAGTAAAATAGAATTCTAAACTGTAGTAAGTGAAATATCTTCTTAATATGTTCCTTGAGAATTGATTTAGTCTAATTCATCCAGCATCTTGAAACTTGAGCGATAAAAAAAAAATGCACAGTAGAAAACACAAGTTGCCTAGAGAGTAAAATTTTTCAAGTTTACAGCCTGTAAGTCATTTGACTTAGAAATGACTATCTCCATTAAAAAAGACTGTGCTAATGAAACATGTTAATTGGTTAGATAATTGTTTTAATAGAACTTTTTATAACTTTCTAATATAAATAGTTAAAATAATTTATACTACTTAAATGATCATTTTGAATATATGTATTTCCTAGGAACTATGAAAAAAATGTTTTAAAAATCCCTTTAAATGCCTGGTGTTAAGTACACATGTGAGCCAAGTTTTTTTCTCCTTAATCTGGCCTGGAGCAGGATTGTTCATAGGTGGCTCTAGACCTGGTGTAAACATGGGTGTTTGAAGGAACCACACGGAGGAAAGGAATTAAAAGTGAAAAGGTATAACCTGAGGCTCCAACCTTGAGAAGGTGTTCCTGGCATAGTGCATGATGCTGTCGTAGTCATATCTCTCTCCAAGTGAGTTCACTTCTCCCGGCTCCATCTTCAGAAAGTTGTACTCTTGACCTAAAATCAGGTACAGACACCAGCTCAGAGGCCTTTTAATACCTGAGGAGAGGACAGAGGAGCCCCCCGAGCCCTCCACCTGCTCTGCTGAATGCCTGGCCACTGTGCTGGCATTTTTACGTGATAACACCCTGGCAGGGGCAAAAGCCGGCCTCCAGGGCCACCGTCTTCACTAGAATATCGGGCTGAATTTCATTAAGAAATTAATTTCTTCAAAAAGGAGGACTACCAAAAGCATACATCTGTTTTCTATGGAAACACTAAATTTCTCACAACATTTGCTTGACACATTATTGTTTCCAGTACTGTACACGATGATTCCAAATGTTACATTTTTACTGTTCCCACTTTCCTTGGATGACTACAAGTGCCAAGACCAACACAAAGTATCTTATCATTTGCTTTAGGTGCTTTATATGAAACATTGGGAAGTATCTTTAAAACTTTTAGCAGGTGCACACAACTCTGAAGGCTTTAACTATGTGACTTTGTAACTTAAGAAAATCTGCCACAGAAAGTCCCTACTTTCATTCAAAAATGAAACAAGGTTTTCTTTTTTATTTGATGAAAAAGAGGTTCTACTCTGAGGGTAAAGAA
>PVIY010042538.1:0-20974 GCA_004026745.1 Myrmecophaga tridactyla | reverse complement strand
TCAAATCAGGAGACAGATACTTTGACATTAACTCTAAAAGCAAAATATGTAGTTCTGAGTATGAAAATACTATATTGAAAGTGGTTTGCAGAGTCAATTAAATTGGGCTAAACCAATTAAATTTCTAGGGAAGGCATTTTAGAAACTCAAAATTAATGAGAATTACTATTTTTCTTTGAAAAGTTGCAATTCTTTTACATTCATGAAGCATGAAATGAGTGATTAAAATTGGGAGGGAACCATGTAGTGGAAGAATTGGTTTTATTTAAGGTGTGATGTACAGTTTCATGCGCATGTTTTGGTCTTGTGGAATCCAGGCAGTGTAGGCACAGGTATCTCTTGGGAAAGACTTGAGAGTTTAGCCTTTTCGCCCCGAGAAATAGAGTATATGCAGCATATATAAGGGCAACACATTAGTTTTCTTAATGCCTTTACATGGTGTGTTTTAAATCTCTGAAATGTCTTAGTTGAAGACATGTTTGGGCAGCAGCATTAGTGTTAAGATGGAGTGAATGTGAGGTGACGTTGGGCATCCCAGCAAGACCTCACAGGGAGCATAACCTTATCAGTCCTGGGTTGATCAGACCTAGTGAGGATGATATATAAACCTGTTAGTCCACTTGGTAATTTGTAGGAGATGGAAGAGTATTATTTTCAGTGGCTGGAATGCTTGAGAATTCTGTCCTGGGTATCTTTCTGCCTCTCTTAAATAATATGGGAAAATGAGTTAGTCATCAGAAGATTATTTTGTTGAGCATGAGATTGGAGTAAAATGAGGTTGATGGCTTGAGACCACTCCCCACGAAGAGACTGCTCTCACCCTTCGAGGTCCCACTTGCTTACATCCTACAGATTCTGTGTCTCCCTTTCCTGGACAGTGCTAGACATACTACATATTCTACTGTTGGATTCCTTTTGCAGTCCCTTTCTCACCCACTGTATTCTTACTTAGGGATTGATATGCCTTTTTCTAAAGATTTGTCTAGAGATTTGTTAATAGCACCATGCCATAATCCAGTGTGTGTACCAGAAAGTGTTTCTGTTCAGTTAAGTTGATTTTTCGTATATATGGGCTAATCCCTTGATCTGATTTTATTATTTGCAGAATTCTGAGGGTTTCATCTGCATTTGGCATTCCCAGACATGCTATAACTTAATGTTCAAGTGTCATAATGGCATAATATTGAACTGTCTTACTTCATCTGCATACCAGCTTAGTATGTTTTGCAAATGACAATTTGTTCCAGGCCAATTTCTATTTGTATGGACATATGTTACATTATGGAGATCCATGGATGCATAAGTTGCAGAGCTGGTAGTCATTTTACAGCAAAAAGAGCTGGAAACATAGTTTTAGTTCTCCTTATCACTGATATGACCTTGTACAAATCACTTAACTTATCTGGCTGCAATTAACTCATCAGTAAAGAAACTGCTAGACCAGGTATTTTCAAATACCTGACAGCCTCCTGTTCTATTGTAAGTATCTGGGGCATATTTCTAATTGGACACAAAAAGAATGTGTCCAGCCTTAGGACCCTGTGGTCTGTGGGAATAAAATGGAGTATTGCTGTTCTCAAGATTATGCTGCATAACAATACCCCAAATGTCAGTGGCTTACAATAAAAATGTTTATTTTTTTGCTCAAATTGTATTTAGCAACTGCAGGTCATTTATTTGGCCTTCATTCTGGGCTGTGAGTTGGTTTTAGGTATATTCTCCATATTTATTTACTTGGGAGCCAAGCTAATAGGAGGAACTAGATCAGGGATGTGGCTACTGCCATGGCTGTAGGGGGTGAGGGAGAGAGGCTTCAGCCCAACGACATTAGCCATGTGTAAAGATTCTACTCACCTGTGGCATCATGGGGACCATTCATTCTGTTGGCAAAAACCAGTCATAACTCTGAGGGGTGTAAATCTCCTTGGGCACGTGGGACGTAACTCCCAGGATGAGCCAAGACCTGACATCAAGGCATTGAGAAAGCCTTCTTGACCGAAAGGGGGAAGAGAGAAATGAGACAAAATAGTTTCAGTAGCTGAGAGATTTCAAACACAGTCGAGAGTATCCTGGAGGTTATTCTTATGCATTATATCCATATATCTTTTTAGTTTATGGTGTATTGGAGTGGCTGGAGGGAAGTACCTGAAACTGTTGAGCTGTGTTCCAGTAGCCTTGATTCTTGAAGATGATTGTATAACTATATAGCTTTTACAGTGTGACTATATGATGGTGAAAACCTTGTGTTGGATGTTCCTTTTATCCACGGTATAGACAGATAAGTAAAAATATAAGGGTAAAAAAAAAAAATCTTGGGGATGAAGGATAAAAAATTGGGTAGTTTGAAATACTAGTGGTCAATGAGAGGGAGGGTAAGGGGTATGGGATGTATGAGTTTTTTTCTTTTTTCTTTTTATTTCTTTTTCTGGAGTGATGCAAATGTTCTAAAAATGATCATGGTGATAAATACACAACTATGTGATGATATTGTGAGCCACTGATTATACATCATGTATGGACTGTATGTGTGTGAAGCTTTCCCTTAAGAAAAAAAAAAGCAACAGTCATAAGACCAAGTTAGACATTACTGGGGCAGGGAAATATTTTCCTTGCCTGCCATGCCTCCTCCCCCCCACCAATGAGGGTTAGGGTGGGGAAGTTGACAGAGTAAATATATGTGAGCAAAAATAGAATCTACCATAGACGTATAAATTTATAGAGTTATTCTCTGTGTCAGAGTTTGAGCAAATCAAGAGAGATAATGAAAGTTTTGTAATTTTGTTACAAAATTGTTTTTCCCTCTGCGATTGTAACAGATCTGATTCTTTTAAAAAGTAAGATCTGATTCTTTTAAAAAGTAAAAGTTGAGAGTAATTTTAAGTGAAAGCCTTGAGGCTCATTATTCATATATCCTGTCCACAAAGCTACCTCTGCTGCATACCTTGCTTTAATTTTCTCTGTTTTATGGGTTTGCTTACATGGAAACCTAGAATGTCCTTTTCCCTTTTCCCTATCCAAATTGTTTAAGATTAAAATTACCTCAGTTCTAGGAAAACTTCAATGATCTTCATTTCTCAAAGTGATTTTCATCTATTCTGAATATTCTTTCCCTGCACCTCAAAATGCTTTCACTTTCTGCATTCTGTCACACCCATTGGGCCTGTACGATCACTGAAACAAGATCTATATTTATTATAGCTTTGAATTCCAGTCACCCTTATGTCCCCTCTACTTTGCACAGTACCATAAAGATATTAAGAATCCATTATGTAATAAGTAAAGAAACTAACTCATGTTTAGTTTATTTATATATCAGAGGCAGTGCTTACCTAAGGTTCATTTTTTCCACTTCATTTCCTTAAGAGGGGTTGTATTTCGGACTTATCATGGGCTTGAATTTTACCCACTTAAAATAATTTTGTATTAATAGCTTTAGAAGTTGAGGGTGGGTGAGGGACTTAAGTTTAAAAGTTAATAATAATTTATACCTGCCAGCTATTAATGCAATGATTCAAAACCAGTATGGATACTGAATGAAACGATGGGCATGCATAGATGAGAACAGGATATGTGAACAACTGCTGAAAGATCTAAGAAGGAAGTAGCTGCCAGGTTCAGACTATCCCATGAAGCATTTAAACACTGGCCCAGACTAGTGTGTGGGGTTACCTGCTTTTATTGCGTTTCCATGGGAGCAGCAGTCTGCTCATTGCTTCCCTAAGTGTCTCCATGGAAGCTTGGCATGAAAGTTTGGCCTCCATTGAAGTAATAATCCATTCCTGGCAGCTATAAACAGTGTGAAAGAAACAATATAAGAAGAGGCTATGCAAAAACTTCATGTGAAGTTATGACTTTGATGACATCAATGATCTTAACAGGTAGAAGGAGAATTGGCAAGACAATCATTCGTTCTGTGCAAGCACACTGAATAAGGAACACAACTACAAGCAGAGGAAGACTTTTTCGGTGGTAAATCCAGCCACAGAATGAAAGGAAGTGTTGAGTTTATGCAGTGCAAAAGGGTTTGGCACTAGTTTGGTCACAGTTGAGCACATATATGATGAAAGTATTAACTGGTGTGTACATTTTGAAAGTGATGACCAACAATTACCTATAGTAAATGTAACACTTCCTAGTGAAATATTTGAAACTTTTCCCTTCAAATGCAGGAAGAAGTTGAAGGTCTCTATTATTACCAATTCTATTCCAACATTATCTTAGTGTCCTAGCCTATTTAATAATAGTAGAAAGGAATAAAAGAAGAAACAGAATTGCCAAGCATGTCTACAGACAAAAGATTAGAGTTAAGGGCGGCTGCCGTGGCTCAGCAGGCAGAGCTCCAACCTGCCGTGCTGGAGGTCTGGAGTTCGATCCCTGGTGCCTCCTGCCCATATGCAAATTAAAAAAAAAAAAAAAAGATTAGAGTTAATATGTAATTTTTTTTAAGTTGCTGTATACAAGATAAATAGCAGTTATAATGGGGCACTTACAGACTACAAAATGGTGTTGAGGGAGACAGTTGACCCTTTATGCGGAAAAAGATAGTTTGAATTCTACTTTACTTCAAACACAAAATAACTTCCAGCTGAATTAATGACCTGACTATGAACAGCAAACTTAAAAGCTTTTAGAAGAAAATGTAGCCAACTCTCCTAATGATATTGGAATCGGATGGGGTTCCTAAGCAAAACAAAAACACAGCCAGTATGAAAAGGTGAAAGACAAATGTAGTAGTTTCCTATTGCTGCTGTAAAAAATTTCCACAAATTTAGTGGCTTAAAACAACAGGTAAGTATGATCTTACAGTTCTGCAAGTCATAAGTCTGAAATGGGTCTAACTGGGATGAAACCAAGATACCAGCTTGTTTCTTTATTTCTTTCCAATTTCTAGAGGCTGTTTGCATTTCTTGGCTCATGGCTCCCTTCCATCTTCAGAGTGCATCACTCCAGCCTCTGCTCTCTATCTATCCACTGTTTCTGACCCTTCAGCTTTCCTCTTATAGGGACTCTTTTGAATACATTGGTCCACATGGATAATCCAGGATATTCTCCCCATCTCAAGATCCTTAGCTTAATCACATCTGCAAAGTTCTATTACCATGAAAGGTAACATATTCATAGGTCTTGGGGATTAAGATGTGGACTACTTCGGGCATGGGGCATTTATTACTTATCAGTATGGGGTAGGGAGATGGAACTATCTGATGTTCTGGAGAAGCTGGGCTAGATTTCAGGACTTAGCTGGACCAGGCACCCATCAGGAGGTGTAGGTTCCTGGAAAGGTACTCTAGTGCCTAGAACCCTGGTGGAATCTTATATATGGCCCTAGGTGTTCTTTAGGATTGGCTGCGATGGTCCCCGTTGGGGGTTGGCAGGTTATGATAGATAGCACGGTTTACCTGAAGCTTGTATAAGCGCAACCTCCAAAGTAGCCTCTCGACTGTATTTGAACTCTCTCTGCCATTGATACTTTATTAATTACAGTTCTTTCCCCCCTTTTGGTCAGGACGGAATTGTTGATCCCATGGTGCCAGGTCTGGATTCATCCCTGAGAGAGACTTTCACCCCTTAATGTCATGTCCCACGTAGGGAGGAGGACAATGATGTCGCTTGCAGAGTTGGGCTTAGAGAGTGTAAGATACATCTGAGCAACAGTAGAGGTCCTCTTAGGCATATAGGTAGTCTAAGCTTCTCTCATTTGTTTTAAATAAGCTACACCTGGAAAATTCCTGATTGATGTCTTTCTTGGAATTTATGAGCCTTCTATTACATTTTTATAATTTCAAATAGATTTTTGTTAACAAATTGTTTGGGATTTCTTTGGAACTAAGTGGTATTTATCATATACATTTTGTTTGATTTCCTTTAATTCAGTCGAGTTGCACTTAGATTTGTTTGGTCTTGGTCCATTTGGCAAAGGTTGGGCTGAAGTGAGGTTGGGCTATAAAGATATGGCTGTTCTCAGTAACTAATTGCTAAATAATGTAAAAATAAAATTATATATTAATTTTAGTGTCTTAGCCAATTAATGTAACTCTGAGGTACTACCAACACTTTTTCATATAAGTGGTGATTTGAAACCCCAAAATCTATACAATGCCAAAGACAAGCTCATTTAGTTAAAAGAAAAAAAAATGTCAAAAACTAGTAGTTACTTAAATCAAAAAAATTTATCCAATTATATTGGTGGCATACTGATATAAACACAGTCCTTCTAACAGAATTTGTACCAGGGTCTCAGAGCTTCAAATTCAGATAGATGGTGGACAAATTTGTTAAACTAGTGAGGTAAGCTACAATAGAGGTCATAGATACTGATCAGCTGAACAAGAAAAAGGCAAGTGCTTTGTATAATATTACATTTGCCAATCAGAAAGCAATATTCTACATTATCGAGCATTCTATATTATAATGTTTTGGAGCCACAATTAAGAATTAAGAACACAGTATGACTCTACTGCCTGGATTTAAATGTTAGTACTTACTTTACTTGACCTGTACCTCAGTTCTTCAGGTGTAAAATGGGGATAATAGTTCCTATCATAGGGAAGGATAAAATGAGTGAATGCAGTTCCACAACCCATTACCAGAGTGTGTTTTTGGATTTGGAATATTTCAAATTTTTAAAAAGTAAAATGGTTCATAGACCATGCCTAACAAAACACCATCATGGTTCTGGTACCACTCCATAACTAAACACATTCCTATTTTTCTAGCAGAATCTATGCATAGTCACACAAAGCAGGATAAATATTATAAACAGCCTCCAATTTTTCAGGTCAGGTTTTGTCACTAAATCAGCCTCAGGTAAATTTTTGGGCCTCGGAGCTTTTTGGGTGTCAGAACTATGGATAAAGGATTGTGGCTGTGGACATATAAAGAACTTAGAGTAATGCCTGGCACATATTAAATGCTATATATATCATTATTACTATCATTTAAAATATTACTTTAGTTGGTGAGATGACGAGGAGGTTCTTGTTCTCAGTTTTGAAAGTTTCATTTATACAGGTATTCTTTATCTTTCTTACCACATCCTGCTTTTAGAAACCATATCCTCTTTGCATGGCTTAGAATTGACCTCAGAGGAATGTCCTGTTGCTAATGACATCTAAGAAGATCCTTTGGCTCAGCGTGGCTGGCTATCTAAGTTAACATGAATCGAAGCCAATACATTTGTAGAGCTCAAATTGCAATTAAAGTGGGGTGGTTTCTATTGTCCCTGGAAAGTTCAAATTACTGTGTCATCTCAGTTTTGAAGACTATTAATAGTTTATATCTCTTTCTACTTTAATGTTTGGAAAATGTGACAAAAGTACAATTAAAAAAAGTTCTTCACTTTTTATTTCAGAATGATGAACTCTTAACTAGCCCCCACCATCCTGCCCAGAGTAGTACTGTATTGACCTTCCTAATCTTCCTGTCCTTTAATTATATTTATATGTCAAGTATATTTATAAATTTAAGTAGATTTAGATATAAAAATCAAGTTAAATGAGGAGGAATGAGGAATGACTTTAAGCTAGAAACAACAGATGCTCTCAAATGAAAAGTGTCATAGATTGGATCATTTGTTGCTATTGTTGATGGAGAGGTGGAATATTTTTCTTTCTATTAGTCATATACCTTCTCTGATTAATGCTAAGGTTTATTTATTTGTACACTTATCTTTTGGGTCTCATAGATATTCTTACTGGTTTGTATAAACTTAAATTTTTAAAGATATTAGCTCAGTCATTTTCTAACTTTTTTTGCCCAATCTCCCTATCTCATTTTTTTTTTAAAGTAAATAGAAATTTAAACAACTTCCTTGGTCTCTATCAAAAACTTTTTATTGTTTACTTAAGATAAATCCCTAGAAGTAGAAATGCTAGATCAAGTGTGTGAATTTGATGGAATCTGAGTCATAATGTCAAATTAAAGATCTGTGTGGGAAGGAAGAAAGAGAGAAACATATATATGCAAGCATTATTTCTCTTAGAATAATGCTTAACATTCAAATTGCTTTCTCATGATGGGACAGAGAACAGTTCTATCATCTGACCACTAATTGCGTTGTAGTAAACTTATTGCGGGAACATTCCTGATTGTTGACTGTCAGCCCTCTCCAGGCTTTTGTCTGTGTGGCACTTCTGCCCTTCCTAACTAATCAGTAACTCAGCAAGTAGAAGCATAAAGAGGTAAGCTGAAATGCTTTATAAAGAGCTAGAGGGTACAGATGTTGGAAAAAAGTCCATTGGGAAAGTCAGAGATTTATCTATGGATTTTGATTGTCCATTCATTTTTAGTCACCAGTTCCTGTGGATAATTGAGAGTCTGCTTGCTGCTGGCTACATCCCTAACTTACTGCTGCTCTGAACTCATATAATTTCATTTGTTCTATAAAACACCAGGATGCTTCCAATTTCTATTTGCACTTAGCAGAAGAGGTGCCTATTCTTCCCTGTGGTCACTCAGTAGCACAGTGACTAGAGACAAATTTCTATTCCTGACGCAGTCACTGGTATTTACTAGACAGCCCCTTTGCTCTTGGCTTACTGCTTCACTGCTCATAGTGATTGTTATGTTCCTTTCTAGTATCCTCTAATCCCTGGGGCTGCACTGTCCAGGACCACAGCACAAGCCACATATGGTATTTACATTTCAATAAGTTAAAATTAAATATAATTAATTCAGTCCCTTGGTCACACTAGCCACATAGCAAGTGTTCGGCAGCCACATGTGGCTCATGGCTACCATACTGGAGTGTGAAAACAGAACATTTCCATCACTGCAGAAAAACCCTTTGGACAGCCCTTCAGGCCTTTCCTGCTCAACAGGTAGCCTTTGCTATATAATGTAAAGAAAAAACTATACATTTCCTTATGTTATACCTGAGAATTTCTCAGCATCCTTTTTCTATCTTTCCTCTTATTTCAGAGGAAGTAAGATTCCTTTCCAGAGTGATCTTTTCCCCCATGGACTGATTCTAGCCAGAGGTTCTGAACTAAAGAGAAGCAGTGGATTAGACCTTTAATTCCTGCCCTAGAACAGTCCCTCTTCTCTTGCATCTTCCATTTCTTTTTCTTCCTCTATCACTTCCCTCTGTGCCTACAAAAATGCTTCATCCATTGTGATTCCCTCATGGGTTATTAACCTCATTTCCCTCTTCCTCTTCACTGAGCTAATGTAAAAACCCTGACTGAGATTTCTCACCACTTACTCCTTAGCCTTTATAACTTAGATTCCTCCTCTCATCTCCAATACTCCATTGAAACAGCACTTTTAAAGGTCACCAGCAGTCTGATGATTGCCAAACCCAACAGCCTCATTTCAGTCTGTCTCTTCCTCAGCATTGGGGAAGTATTTGATACCGTGGAACAGCTCTTCCTTATCATTTTCTTTCCCCTTTACTTCCATTTTGTTTTCCCTTTTCCCTCTCCTCTCTTAGTTCATGTTTTCAGTCACCCCCACAGGCTTATTTTTCACCACCACTCCTCTTTCTATGACAGTGCAGTTAATTCTGTCTTCCACATATTTTCACATCATTTTCCTCATTCCATTCATTTGCTGTATGTCTGTTTTATCACCATGCTGGCTTTCCTGGCCATCCCTTATTCACCAATCCCAATTGCATCTTCTCCCCCTTCCCCTCCCCTGCCCCCACCCCCATTTTAGGTCCATTTCTCTTTGTCTTTGGCCTGGAATAGTCTACAAATATACTGAACTTTTTACTTTCATTTTCTCTATTTGGCACTCATATATTCAGATAAATATCCTGAAGGTCAAACACACATATACATAGGCACAATAATTAATTATGTAACATTTTGAATAAATAATATATGACCATGGCTCAAAATCAAAAAGTACCAAAACACACACAGTGAAAAACTTTGCTCCCACTCATGCCTCTGTCTTCTCAGGTCTTATCCTCCTGACAGGTAATCATGATTACCAGCTTTATGTTTATTTTTTAAATAATTTTTAAATTGAATATATAAGTATGTATGTGTATGCACACAACTGTGCGTAAATTTTCCCATTTCTATGCAAATAATAGCATAAGAAATGAACAATTTTACACTGTTGTTTACCTGTATTTGTCGCTGAAGAATAAATGTTGGATATCTTTCCATAAACAACTTTGATTTTTTTTACAGCTTGACGAATGTACCATAATATATGTAACCAGTCTCCTCTTGAGGGACATTGTCATTTCCCATCCTTTGCCATTCCCAACACTGCTGCAATGAGTAACTCTTTCCTAAGTCGTTTTTCTCTTGCATGTATATCTACAGGGTCAATTTTAAGAGCTGGTTGTGGTGTGTGGATTTTTTTTTTTTTTAACTTTTTATTACTGTTCATGTGCTGTTCTCTGACCATCCACGATTCCTGCTGCTTCTGCTCTGCTTCTCATATACAAAGTAACAGATGCTTCAGCTCAATCTTGTTCTGCAGTTCAAAAGCCTTAAAGGACTCCCCACTGGCATTATATGGGTCTCTGACCTATCAGCGTAGGCAAGGAAGCAGGCAACTTAATACATAGCAACAAACAGAGTAAGCACTTGAAACTGTTCTCTGTTAGACACTGGATTTTAGTTAACTGGCGCTACTTGCTGTTTTCCTAACATGTCCCTGCATTTCTCTCTTCCTTCCTTTGCACAGAATAGCTTCACTCTGTTCTCTCTCCAAATTATTGCATCCCTCAAGACTGAGCTTACATAATATTGCATCCCTGGAACTTCCTTGATTTGTGTTCCCTCCTGCTAAAAATAATCTAGACTTCCACTGAGTACTCTCATGGTACATGTTTTTTTTCTACCCTGGAACACATTTCAGTATCTGTGCAATTCTCCTAATTTATCTACTAGTTAGTAATGTCCTAAGTGCAAGGGTGGTGCTTTTATTTTGATTGTTTATTCTCCCAAGTATCCTAGCATGGTGTCTTACATATACTAATGAATGAAAAAGTGCAATATTGATTCTATTCTTGTCTGACATGAGGGGCAGGGGAGTTCTTAACTTTTAATGCGGAAATCACCCCTGCCCTGTACATTCTCCCTCATTTTTAAAAGAATTATAAATGCCTTTTTCTCTGTCGTAGGAATATTTTTAAGAGTCTAGCACCATAAAGCCTTGCATTCTCAGTGAATGCTCCTATGACCTCCTGTGAAATGAGAGTGCCATTCCATCCTGTATTTATTCTGTTGTCAGCATTGGCAGGACCAATATGTGGTCTCTATCACAGCACAACCAAACATCTTTTCTGATAAATTCAACTTTAATTTACAAAAAATAATATATATATATTCATTGACTGTAATCTCCCCAGTACAGTTTTAATTATGAGTCTTTAGAGGGTAGTGCAGTAAACTCTTATGCATTTGATTAAACATTGCAGGGACACGTTAGGGAAACATGAATAAAGGGCATTCAGGCAACCCTGCCTCCTGACTGGGATGTTACTGAATTATGGCTGCCCCACATGGTGATTGCTTTCTCCTTTTCATGCTGTCAGGTGTTTGAAGAACCTTCCATCAGCCTTTTTGCTTTGGAACATTGTGAGGGAAGAGAGTTACACCTAGAAGAGGCTGTGAACTCTGTCCTGAACAAGGACCTGCACTTCTATACCCAGTCTGTGTGGGTAAAAAGTGGCCTGTAAGTATGGACTGGTTAAGTCACCATTTTACGACGGAGTCCAACTGTTTATTTTTATTCCTTCACTGCTGTTGTGTTTTGGCCAGATGGTGCTCGCACTCTTTCAGTATAATAATAGTGATTTCTGTTTAAATATGAGAAGACCGTGGGCCATGTCTAGTATGTAGCAATATGCAGTGGTCTCGGGGGGAGGGGTGCTTTGGGGGGAGGGTCACCACGTGGTCAGGGCACAGATCACTGAGTGAGTGCACCAGATGACCTCAACCAGTTGATCCCACGTTCCTTTCAGGAGAAACCTGATTAAATCAGTAACTCTGGTTAGGACTGTTACTTGCTTAAGGTTAGTGACTAAAAGATTGAATGTTTTCTTGTATTTTGATTTGGCATCTTCTGTGTTCCAGAACTGTTTGCTCATTTTCATGCAGAGTACAGTAGTGGACCTGGCCTGCCTAGCATGTTGCTGTTTCATTTAGATATTAGTCAGGGGGTGGATCCAGGCTGTGTGGGGCCTGCATTTTTATACTTTAGAAAGCCCTTTATAAGAAAAGAAATGCAGAATTTTGGCTACAGTGTTTTATGGTGTTGCCATCAACATTGTGACGTAAAACGTCAACTGGAAAACTGCCCCAGAGCTTTAATGAATTAAAGGACAAACTCCTTGCTTAGAACTCGGGAGGACTATTAAGACTGGAGAACGACTCCACAAATGGAGAATTCTGTCCCAGAGGCTCGTCAGTCCGGTTCTCCCCCTCACTCCATCGGGCCAGCTTGGGAGTCACATAAAGGGAGCACGGCCCAGCTCCCTCCCATCGCAGACTGAACCACTAGACCCACTGCAGTGAGTGAGAACTCCACACATATCCAAGCACCGGGACTTAAGTCTGCAGGGACCCAGGACAGAACAGGAGCTGCTGCAGAGCATGATGCATACAAAAGAGCCCTGAGGGGGGCAGGGGTCAGGGTGGAATGGGGGACCCCAGATAGAAAGGCTGGTAAGAACTGTTGTGCCCTCATTCAGTCTAGTTTTAGTCAGCTGGACACCTAAAAGAAAAAAGACTTTTTTGAAGTGGCCTACCTTTCTGGATTGACTCCATCTGGCTCCCCAGGGTCGGATACCCTAACGAGAAAGAAACTGGAGGCAGAAAAGCCGCATAGAGAAAAATATAAAAGAGGGATAAATTGAACTGTTGTAAGATAGAACAGCTTCTAGAACTGAAAAATGTGAGTAAAACAGAGAAGTAATTGAGGGAGAGATTTTGTAAAAATCATAGGGGCAGGGGAGAGGAATTTACACAAAAGCAAACAGAATAGATCAAGATTCCTAAGCTCTTTCCTGGAGGTGAAACAATTGCCCAAAAAGCGCAATCTTAAAAATTGCACTACAAATCCACAGCAAGAATCAGATAAGAAGAGCTGAGAAAATGTGAACAGTTAAACACTGGCTATTCTAAAGGTTTAGAATAAGTTGGACCAAGTGTCAAGGAAAATCCTTAACATAAAGCCAATCAACAATAAAACCCTAGACAAGAAGGAGAAAATGGACCTTCAGAGTTAACTCATGGAGATAATCAGATGCCAAGACATCAGCAAAAATGGCTCAGTCAAGGGAACAAACTGAAACTTCATAGGAAACTCAAAAGTTGGAAAAAGTAATCAAAGATGTTCAAAAAAATCTCCTGAACAATTTAAGGAGATGAAGAAAACTATGCATAAAGAGATAAGGGATATTCAGAAGACGATGTGTGAGCATAAAGAAAATTCAAAAGTATAAAAAAAATTCAAATTAATAGGATGAAAGGCACAACAGAGATTAGAAATACACTAGAGGTATACAACAGCAGATTTGAAGGATGATAAAAAGATATACCATGCAAATGGTAACCAAAGCAGGGTGTAACATCAACATCTAAAAATCAGTAATGTTTCTATACACTAGCAATGATAAACTAAGAGAAAATCAAGAAAAAAAAATCCCATTTACAATACCAACTAAAAGAAAAATATCTAGGAATAAATTTAACCAAGGACTTAAGGACTTGTACACAGAAAAATACAAAGCATTGCTGAAAGAAATCAAAGAAGACTAAATAAATGGAAGGGCATTCCACATTCATGGATTGGAAGACAGCACGAAAATGTCTAACCTTCTCAAAATGATTTCCACATTCAATGCAATCCTAGTCAAAATGCCAACATCCTACTTTGCAAAAGTGGAAAAACTGAACTATCAAATTTAATCAGGTGATGGGCTCCAGATAGCCAAAAACATCTTGAAAAAGAATGAATTTGGAGGACTCGCGCATCCTGATTCTAAAGCATATTACAAAATTACAGTGGTCTGAACTGCATGGAACTGACACAGGGATGGATATATCAACCAGTGATTCAGAAACAGACCATCACATCTATGGTAATTGATCTTTGCTAAGGCTGCCAAGTTCACTCAATTGGTAAAGAATAATCCCTTCAACAAGTGTTTGGGGAGGGGAACTGGATATACATATGGAAAAGAACAAAACAGGACCTGTTTCTCACACCATATACAAAAGTTAACTCAAAAAAGATCAAAGACCTAAATATAAAAGGCAGGAATATAAACTCCTGGAAGAAAATATAGAGAAACATATTCAGGATCTTGGGTTAGGCAATGGTTTTACACCCAAAGCCAAAGCAACAAAATAAAAAATAGTTAAGTTGGGACCATCTCAAAATTAAAAGCTTTGTTTATCAAAGGACTTTTTCACAAATGTAAAAAGACAACCAATTCAATGGGAGAAAATATTTGGAAACTACATACATGATAAAGGTGTAAAGATATATTACAACTCAACAATATAAAGTCAACCCAATTAAAAAATGGGCAAATGTCGTGAATAGACATTTTTCCAAAGAGGAAAAGACTGCTCAATTCACTAGCTATTAGGGAAATGCCTGCCTGCCTCCCTCCCTCCCGAAGGGTTACTATTAAAAAAAAAAAACAAAACAGAAAATAACAAGTATTGAATAGGATGTGGAGAAATATGGGAACACTCATGCATTGCTGGTGGGGATGTAAAATGATGCAGCCGCCGTGGAAGACAGTTTGGCAGTTCCGCAGGAAGCTAAATATAGAATAACCTTATGATCCTGCAATCCCACTATTAGGTATCTACCCAAAATAATTGAAAGCAGGTGCTCGAAGAGATATTACACACCAGTGTTCATAGTAGCTTTATTCCCAATTGTCAAAAGATGGAAGCAACCTAAGTGTCCATCAACCAATGAATAAACGAAATGTAGTATATTCATACAATGGAATAATATTCAGCTGTAAAAAGTAATAATCCAGATGCATGCAACAAATGGATGAACTTTGAGGACATTATGCTCACTGAAATAAGCCACGCACAAAAGGGCAAATTCTAGAAGATTTCACTAATATGAACTATTATAATAGACAAACTCACAGAATTAGAATCTAGAATATAGATTACCATATAACCTATATGGTATACAGAATAAAATGGGGATGTAGACTGGGGAGCTGATGTTTAATTTTTGCAGAATTTCTATTTAGGTTGATTGTAAAGGTTTGGAAAAAGATAAAGGTGACGGTGTGATGGTAGCACATTATTAGGAGTATAATTAACAGTGCTAATTTAGCATGTGGATGTGGTTGAAAGGGGAAGGGTTGAGCTGTGTATGTTAGTAGAATGAAAGTCAGAAGATAAAACATGGGACTGTATAAAATAGTGAACCCTGTTGTAGATGATGGACTGGGGTTAACAGTACAAGGAGAAGGATGTTCTTTCCTGAATTAGCGCAAATGTATGACACTAATACAATGGGTTAATAATAGGGTGTGGAATATAGGAAAAATACACTTAATGTACTCTATGGACTATTGTTGACAGTTATATTTTAATATTCTTTCAGACTAATGCAAAGTGTCAACAATAGGAGGGCATTTTGCAACTTTGTCATTTTTACGTGACTTTTCTGTAAACCTACAACTTTTCTAATTACAAAATAATAATTTAAAAAAGTATTCTAAGTGAAAGAAACCAGACACAAAATACTACATATTGTATGATTCCATTTATGTGATATATAAATGTAAATATAGAAACAGAAATAGATCAGTGGTTATGTAGGGATGGGGAAGATAGAGGGATTGAGTGGTGACTGCTGAGGGGTATGGCGTTTTCTTTTTGGAGTAATGAAAATGTTCTAAAATTGTGACGAATGCACAACTCTGTGAATATACTAAAAGCTATTGCTTATACACTTCGGACGGATTGTATGGTATGTGAATATCTCTAACAGAACTCCTTTAAAAAATTATGCCTACAAGAATTAGGTATAAGCTTGCACGTTTATTTAGAACAAGAATGGTAAGAGACCTGCAAATGAGGGGCCCTACAGTTGAAGCTGTATTTGCTTCATGGAAAATCTGCTTCTCAGACAAGTCTGCAGAGGTGGACAGCCTGCCCCTGTCCTTGCCCCTTCAGTGTTTAGATACCAAAAGTCAACTAAAAAACAATTACAGCTCTTGATGGTTAAAATAAAGATGAGATTTTGTTTTCTTTTAGCCTTTTAAATTGTAATATTCAGCTCTTTCCTTGCATAGCTATCTAGGAATAATGAAAGAGAAAGCAAGAATATAAATTAATTTGAAAATTAAGTCAACTATTAGAATCAATGGCAGTTTTACTATTCACACATACAGTTAAAATTTTTATTTGCAAAGCATTTCACATGGTTTGGAGTTTACTAAATAGTATATTTATTTACTCTAATCATCATTAGATGCCAGTTTTTATTTGCCACCTAACTATGTTTGAGCTAAATTTTACAACCCTGTGAAGGACTTTTAAGATATTTTTATACATTTCTTTATTTAAATTTCTAAGTAAAATTGATGCTTATCATTGACTCACCTCTGAAGATTTCTCACCTTCTTTCTTATTGCACTCTTTTGTGGAAAACTGGCAGAATTTTACCTTGACATTATTTTTTCCCTCTTTGTCTTATTCTCAACACGCACTCACTATTCTGTATTCCCTGTAAGAGAGTTGGTATATTGAGCAAGAAATAGTGAAGGTCCATGAAGATTTTCTTAGGCTCATAGAATAATACTTAATGCACAGCCAGCTACCCTTAGTGACAATTTTTGTTTTTCAATCCTCCTACTGATCCCTGTCTTTGATCTGTGACAGCAGTGAAGGGTATGCCTTTATGCACCATCCCCCACAGCCTTCCCGATGGTGAAATTCATTTAGATCGAAATATAGTTAAGTGCGGTTCCTTAAAATCGTCCCTAGATTTTTTTTTTTTTTTTTTTTGCAAGGCAACACAGGCATTTATTTGAAGTCTTGGAATTGCACTTTGGGGAGCATAGTTCGAGGTAGCAACTCATATTGTGTCCCATCTTGGCACTTCCAGATAAGGGTTTTTAAAGGAAAAGAAGATTGAACAAGTTGTTTGTAGATGGTGATACTTGGGGTGCTACAAATGTCCTACGGGTTAATAGTTAACTGAGTTCTTTATCTTGTTAGCTTATCTGGCTAGTTTATGGTGTCCGGATGTCCACAGATTTTGTTGTTGTTCTTAATGCAATTTTGAGATATATGCACATATCATATAATCATCCAAAGTGTACAGTCATTATGTACTGTGCTTTACCACAATTTTTGAACATTCTCATTACTCCAAAAAAAAAATACTTATAAGAATAAAAATAAAAACAAAAATGAAAAGGAACACCCAAAACATCCCATACCCTTTATCCCCCCTATTATTTTTTGTTGCCTAGATGTTATAACTGAAATTTCCCTGCCTACTTAAGAATCTGCATAGCTAGAAAAGTAGAGAAGCCTCTCAGAAGCTGACCTCCCTCTGCACTGCTCTGATGGTTTAGATTTGTGTAAACAAGAAGGGGTGTAGGAGGTTTATCCGCCTCGCATATCTATCCTTTAGCCAAGCCTAGTTTCCGCTGGGGAAGAACAGAGTGGATTTTTCCTCCTAGTGGTCTGTTTAGGTCTGTAATCTCTACTTCAATTTCCATAGCTGTATGATGTCTATTTATTAAAAACCCAAACATCAAGGCTTCCTAGATTTTTCTCTTCTCGTCACAACTTTATGCACAATTTGAAGTCTTTTCCTGCATTAACCAAGGTACAGATCCCTAAGGAGTGTTGCCATTTCCAGGTTTTTAGAAGTTTTCATCTGGAAAACTGAAGGGTTGAAGTCACTGCTGTATAACTGTTTGTAGCTTATGTCCCGAACCCTGGATGAACCTGTTTCTGAGAACTGGACCATCTGACAGGCATCTCATCTCCAAAGTTACTTCACCCTTGGTACAGGGCAGGGTAATGCTGGCACCAATTCTGGCTGCTTTGAACCAAGCAAGACAGCCCTCTCAGTCTCCACTCATGCCTTATTAAAGCACTGTTTGTGTTGCACTGTTTGTGTGACGTTGACTCCTGCTGAGAATTTCAGGTGTTCTGGGTGATCTCTTATTGTTCTCCCTAGTGGTCCAGCTTGGTCACCGCCTAAAGCAAAGCTCAACAAGTTTTTTCTGTAAAGGGCCAGAGAGCCAGTATTTTTGAGGTGTGGGCCATTCTGTCTCGGTGTAGCTACTCCAATTGTCACTGTAGTGCCAAAACCGCCATAGACAATCCATGAAGGAATGAATAGGTGTGACTGTGTTCCAATAAATACGTCTTGAGACTCCACAGACAGTCCAGACATTTATACTTTTTAACTTTGCCACAAGGCAGGTTATTGGAGAGGGCTTGCAAAGGAGGTAGGCCTTGAGATAAGAGTGGGACAGAAGACTTCTTCTGTAGATAATGGTAAATAGTCTTCTGTGGCCTTGAGGCAAGCCGTTGGAGGGAGTTGTGGAAGATGTGTCTAAATGCACCTGAAGCCACTACTAGAGTGAGGATGAGCCTAAGGATAGGGAGATTAAACTAGTATATTTTTACTGGGTTATAGTGTGGGGTTATGGCGTATCATTGAAAGTTAAAAGATTTAGCATTCTCCAAGGAACACAGAATTTTTGAGTTGGAGGGGAACCTTGTATTCATTTTGGAGGTAAGAAAACAAGAGTCCTAACTGGAATTGACTTCTGACCCCCAACCCGGTGGGCTTTCTTCTTGTCCCCTCTACTTTTTCTGTTAGAAGAAACTGTGTAATTCTTTAAAGAAAGTTTATAAGCCTAGAAGTTTTAACACATGAACCCAATATAATAGGTGTTTTTGATAAGAGATTGCTTTTTTTGTTTTGCAGTACCCCACTTTTTTTCTCTCTTGCTTTCATATAGGTGGATAGCTTATGAAGGATCCAATTTCTTGGGAAGACAAATCCTACTTGAGCCTAGTGAGATCCCAAATTGGACAGCATTCAGTGGATGGAAAACAATTGGTTCTCTCCGTCCTATGAAGCAGGTAAAGAGCAAAGAACCATAAGGTCTGTAAGAATTTGATTTTCTGATAGAAGTATCATAAATCACAGTAGCTGAAATACCAACCATTTAATTTAGCTTTTCATTTATGTTGGGGTTTATGGGTGGCTTTTTAACCAATACAGAAAGTCTACAGTTTTTATGTAGAATCTGTAGTTTCCCACTCTACTGGATTTTAACTTTGAGGCCCAAATCTTATTGACCATGTTCTCAGAGATGGAAAAATAAGATATTGTAAGAGCTGTGGCAAGCAATGGAAACTAGAATGAACTTTGAGACTGTACTGGTTTTACCTTCTAAGTGTTTGGATTTTTTTCCCTACTTACATAATGCTCAGGATGGCTCCTGATTAAAACAGTATTTATTGCACACCTACTGCTTGTCACTCTTCTGTTCCAAAGCTTCCCACTGTACTTAGGATACAATGTAAACTGTTCAATGTGACCTGTATGATCTGAGCCCCCACACACCCCCACTTCTTTAGGCCCATCTCTCACCAACTTCCTCCTCACTCTCAAGGCTGTGTCACATGCATTAACATGCGGAATGTTTTCCCTCTTAGGCCCTAAGGCACAGCCTTAAGTCTACCTTGTTCTTCCCTCACTCTTAGCCTGGCTTGTTCTTACTCATTCCTCAAGATTCATCTTAAATGTCAAGTGTTCAAAGCTGCCTTTCCCCACTCACTCCCTCAATCTAAATTAGATCCTGAAAGGCCTGGTTCTTTTTCTTTAAGACACTGTATGCAGTTGGTAAGGATACAGCTATGGTTGGATGGGGCTGTTTCCCACTGTATTGCTTGCCGGTGAGGGCAGGGCTGTGTCTTCTTTGCCTGTTGCTCTACCCCAAAGTGTCACAATGTGTGACATGTAGGAGCTAAGGGACTATTTGTGTAATGAAGAAATGAATGAATGTTTGGTATTATGCAGAGTGTTTTGGAAGGTTTACGGATAGACACAGACATGATTTCTGCCTTATTGAAGCTAAAATTTTTTAACACAAAATGCAGAACAGTGCATAATCCTCAAAAAACTACTGTAACCTTGGTTCAGAAAAGTAAAGTATTAAATATATGTGGGAGTGGTGGGAGGGTTCATGGAGTGGGGAAAATTCAAGCTAGGCCCTCAACAATGGGTATGCCCTTAGTACTTCTCTTAAATCCCTTTGGAAACATATTTTCACTTAATTCCACCAACAGTCCTTTGAGGTAGGAATTATTATCCCCATTTTCTAGATGGAAAACAGGCTCATAGAGGTAAAGCAGATCGGCGAAAGTCATACAAGTGTCAGAGCCAGGAATTGAACACAGATCTGTTATGTTCTAAAATCTGTGTCCTTACGTTATCGCATTTTACTTTCCTCCAAAATAAAGATCAACATTTATGGAGTGCTCCCATATATTTTTCAGGCACTGAACTGAGCACACAATAATGGATATGAGTGCTGAGGCTCTGAAATTTAGTTTTGGCACATTACGTGCTAAGTAAATGGTGGCCAATTAAAAAAAAAAAGTAGCTTAATTGGTCTTCTCTTGATGTCTTCACCCACTCAAATCCCATATTCATCCTACCACTTCTCAGTTCTGTTGGTTCAAATCCTAGCCCTGCCATTTGTAAGTTGTGTGACCTCGGGTGAGTCATTTAATTTCCTGGAACCTCAGATTGCTCACTGTTGAAACAGTGTTCACATTACTTGTCATGGTTAGGGACACGTGTCAACTTGGCCAAGTTGTGGTACCTGTTTATCTGATTGGGCAAGCGCTGGTCTGTCTGTTGCAATGAGGACATTTCATAGGATTAGGTCATGATCACGTCAGCTGCATCCACAGCTGATTCCATTTGTAATCAGCCAAAGGGGAGTGTCTTCTGCAATTAGTGATGCTAAATCTAA
>PVIY010042537.1:0-20904 GCA_004026745.1 Myrmecophaga tridactyla | reverse complement strand
CTCTTCCCCCTTTGGTCAAGAAGGTTCTCTCCATCCCTTGATGTTAATTCGCAGCTCATTCTAGGGTTTTTTTCCATCCCTTGATGCTGAATCTCAGCTCATTCCAGGTTCTAACCTACTTGTATCTTTGACTTTAAGGTGAGTCTTTTACAAAAAGCATATAGTTGGGTCATGCTTTTTTATCCATTCTGCCAATCTCTACCTTTTGACTGGAGAGTTTAATCTATTTACATTTAAAGTCATACGGATAATACAGGTTGTTTTTCTGCCGTTTTGCTATTTAGCTTTGTAAGTCTTGTAACTTTTTTTGTCCCTAACTTCTGTTGAAGCCAACTTTTGTATTTATTTGTTTCCTAGTGTTGTAACATATTGAGTTACAACATTCTTAACTATCTTATTAAGAATGACTATCATAACATTCTTATTTCTATCTGGATATATTGTATATCTATTTTCCTGTGGTTACCATAAGGTTAAAATTTATCATCCTAAATATATAACAATTATATGTGGTTTGGTACCAACTTAACTTTAATAGCATGCTCATATACTTTTCCTATACCCCTCTGTCCCCACCACTTTTTTCTACTTGTTATGACATATATCTTTGTACATTCTATATTCAAAAACATGGACTTATCTTTAGTTTTTATGCATTTGCATCTTAGCAACTCTAGGAAGTAAGAAATGGAGTTATATATCAAACAACACAATATAATAATACTGGCATTTATCATTACTCAAATGATTACTTTACTGCAGTTCTTTATTTCTTTAAGCTGCTTTGAACCACTGTCTAGTGTCCTTTAGCATTGCTTCTAGGGAGGGTTTTGTGATTTTGTTCATGTGAGAATGTCTTTACTTCCCCTCATTTTTTAAAAAGAGTTTTATCAGATATAAAATTCTTGCTTGGTAGTTTTTTCTTTTAGCAGTTTAAGAACTTCAACCCATTGCCTTCTTGCATCCATGGTTTCTGATGAGAAATCCATACCAATCTCAATGGGACTCCCTTGTATGTAATACATGACTTTTCTCTTGCAGCTTTCAGAACTCGCTCCCGTCCGTTGCATTTGATAGTGTAATCGATTTATGACACGGTGCATTTGTCTTCAGGTTTATCCTGTTTGGTTTTCTCTGAGTTTCTTGGATGTTCATACTCATGTCTTTTGTTAAGTTTGGGAAGTTCTCTACCATTATTTTTTTGAGTATTCCTTCTGCCCCTTTCTTTCCTCTCCTGTTGGGAATCCCATAGCTTGCATATTGGTATGCTTGGTGGTATCCCATAGCTATTTTCACTTTTAATGTTTCTTTTATTTTTCTGCTTTTCAACTTGACTCATTTCAAGTGCATTGTCTTCAAGTTCACTGCTTCTTTTTCTTCTGCCAGCACCAGTCTGTTGTTTTTTGTTTTTGTTTTTGTTTTTACATGGGCAGGCACTGGAACCGAACCCGGCTCTCTGGCATGGCAGGCAAGACCTCTGCCACTGAGCCACCATTGCCCACCCACCAGTCTGCTTTTGAAACCCTCCTGGGCATTTTTCATTTCAGTTATTGTGTGGTATTCAGCTCCAATAGTTTCTGCTTGGTTCCTTTTTAAAATTTCTATCTCTTTATTTAAATTGTTATATTGTTCTTTCATTGTTTTCCTAATATCCTGTAATTCTTTCTCTGTACTTTCCTTCATCTCCGTGAGAATTTTTAAGATCATTTTTTCTAAAGGCTTTGTTTGGATGTCTACATTCTCATTTTCTTTGTTGGTGTTTTCTGTAATTTTGGCCTCTTCCTCTGGATGGGCCATCATTTCCTGTGTCTTCGTCTTATACTCTTTTGTAGCACACTACAGCACACTGAACATTTTAATATTTTAAAATGTTAACTCTGGAATTTGCTCTCTGGAATGTATGGGTATTTTCTGTTTTGTTTGTTTTGTAACCAACTGGTGGTAAGACAAAGATGTTCTTGAATATTAGCTGTCCTATCAAGAAGGTCTGCCAAGGTGAATGCAGTGGGCAGGGTTTTCCCTGTCTCCTGTCTTACTGGCCTCTGCCTTGTCCTGAGATTTTGTTTGTTAGTTGTTTGGTTTCCCATTGTTTCCCAGGAAAGACCTCCCTCTATCAGGTATCTGAATCTGGCAGGCCTTTGTCCCAGACTGTTGGTCTCTGTAGATTTTTATACCCCTTTCATTCCCTGGAGGGCAAATACTGGGAGGAGGGTCACCTCAGGGAGGACGTTCTCAATTTGATCTTTCACAGCCCAAACAGTGCCAGGGACCCACAAACAGGGCACACACCAGCTCAAAAGTGCCTTGTGGAGGGAGTCTGGAAGGGTGCCAAAATCTTCTCTGACAGCTCTCCAGAATTAAGCTTTCTTTGGCTTACATTGCAAATGCGGCCCTTCAGCTAACTTTTCTCCTCAGCCCTGAGGAAGACTTGAGTCTTTAAATCTCTACCACCTCTGCTCCTTCTCAGGAGGGATTGAAACAATGGCGGCCCTGCCTTGTGGAAGGATGATACAATGATGCCTCAGAGCAGGGACCGCAATCCCACTTTGCTAATCAACATCCATGATCAGCCCTGCATGCCCCTGGTTTTAGGGAAGAGGATTTTTATGTCCCTTTCTGTCACCAGCCACTAGCCAAGGACTGTACCCCAAGGCAGCCTGCCATGAAGTGGGGGATTGGCACCAGTACCCTTTGCATGAAGAGAGCAATTTATAGTTCTTTAACCTAATTTATCAGCCTCTTCCTCCTGCTCTTCCCCTGGATGCTGTGTATTATGTTCTTCTGGCTTCTGGAGTTTCTAAATAGTTGTTTCAGATAGTTGATCTCTGTTTGATAATTGTTTGGGTGGCAGGAATGAGTCCTGGAGCTCTCTGTTCTGCCATCTGCCCCCTATCGATTCCTTTTTTAAAGCCATAGACATATTAGACCAGGCAGAGGTTTATGGTTTAAAAAACAAATGTTTTGGAAAAGAGGAAAGATGTTAGGAACACTAGATAAGAGAGGAGCCAAAGATCCTCGTTAATGGCCATCACAAACTAAAGGATTCACATGTATTTATTTTTGTTTATTCATGTTTTATTTTATTCATTTTTACTCGCATGTGTTTTTAACCAAACTTGTTCTACTGCAACTCAGACAAAGAAAAGCACAGGCATGATTATCCAAGACATCATCCCCCACCAGAACTAACAGCTCAGCTAAACAGGAACAGCAATTTTAATGATAATTCTCATTTCATAGGCAACACATGCCCCTCATGTGGAACCATGCCTGAGAGAGCTCTGGATCCGCTCTGTTCCTCCCATGTGGGGAGTAATGGGAAAAGAAGGCGTCCTAAAGCACCAAAGCCACCCGTGAGCCTAGTAGGTGGGCCCAGTGCACCTCCTCTGCCTCCACGAGTCAGCGATGGCTCATTTAATGACTCTACATATGCCCACCCCCTCAAGCTCAGCACACCAATTGAATAACTTTCCAGCTTATCATTCTTCTTGGTACTTTGACTTCTCATTTGTTTTTCACTGGTATAATGTTTAAAGAAGTAATTTACTTGTAAAGGATTCTGCTTTGGTAAAGCCTAGGAACCTCTAACTTCTATGTGATGCTTTTAAGCACTAGGTCCAACAGAGTAGAGTTTCAAGCTTCTTTGAAGTGTATATAAGAAATCCAGTTCCAAGCTTTTGTTTAATACTGTGGGCCTTAAGTTGTAAAACATTAATATCAAAATAGCTGTATGAAATCCATTTTACTGTTTTTATTTTTAATAAAGCAAAATGTCCCAATGATCCACTAATAAAAAGACTTGTGATGGGTTGTTACAAAGTTATATAGCTGAGTGAGAATATTTTCCATTGAGGTACTGCTTCCCTTATGTGCTGGTTTGAACGTATTATGTACTCCAGAAAAACCATGTTTTAATCCAGATTCAATCTTGGAGGTGTAGCCATTTCTTTTAATCTTCATTCAATAGTGCAGGTGGAAACTTTTGATTAGATAATTTCCACAGAGATATGACACACCCAATTATGGGTGTGTGTGACCTTTGATTAGATAGAGATATAATGCCACCCAATTGCAAGTGGGTCCTTCCTAGTTTACTGGAGTCTTTTAAAAGAGGAAGCACTTTGGAGAGGGTTGAGCTGACACAGATTCTAACACTTGGAGATGAGAGAGACAGATGTCTGGAGATGCTTGTAGCCCAGCAGATGTCACAATGAGATATTAAGCAAGCCAGAACCTGGAGAGAGCCAAGAGAAACCAGGAGATGAAAACTAGCCCCAGAGAGGCAAAGTGAGGAATCCCCACAGGAACAGAAGCTGAAAGCAAGGGAGCCCAGGAGCGAGGGACCAGCAGATGATAGCTACAGGACTTCCCAATTGACAGAGGTGTTCCATCAGCCTTTCTTAAATTAAGGTACCTTTTCATGGATGCCTTAATTTGGACATTTTTATAGGCTTAGAACGTAAACTTATAACTTATTAAATTTCACTTTTTAAAAGTCATTCCAGGTCTAGTATATTGCATTCTGACAGCTTATAAACCAATACATGTTATATTTAAGTCTACAACTAATTTTATTTAGTATTTACTATGCTTAGAACAAATTTTGACTTCAGCCTAACATTTAAAAATCTGTTATTTGGTTTCAGCTTTAGACTTGGCCTTTTGAAAGCAAATTAGTATCATTTCTGGCATCTCTGAATTTGATGTATTCAATGATCATATAACAAGGGAGGATATCAACACATCTAATTATTATAATATGAATAAGGCAAATCTTTTATGTTTATTTCCTATTTCTGAACAGTCACCTTGTGGACTGGATAATCATTATAAATATAATATGGAATTTAAAATTCCCTTGTGTGCAATATATGTTGAAATTCTCTCAGTTGAAGTACAGAAATACATTTATAATTATAGAATAGAATTATTCCTTTTTCATGAAAAATAACCATGAATTAAATTGAATTATAGGTCTAAATTTCCAAATGTGGGGGTTTTTAGTTTGTTTTATATTTTCAAAGTTATTGCACTGGGCATGTATTAAAAAAATCATAATATAAACTAATTACTCTACATAAACTCATGGACATAAAATCTAGAGTATAGGCTTCCAGGAGATAGAATGAGGCTAGAAAATGGGAAGTGGTTACACAAAATGTGCAAAATTTTAGCTAGGGTAAATTTAAATGAGTGAAAAGGGATAGAGATAATGGTAGCACATTATCACTAGTATAATTAACAGTGTTGAATTGTGTGTGAGTGCATGCAGTTTGAAGGGGAATTTAGAGGTATGTATGTCAATAGAAGGAAAGCCAGAGGTTAGAACATGGGAATATATAACTGCATTAGTCAGGGTTCTTTAGAGAAATAGAACCAAGAGGTGTTATCTGTAAACATAAGAGTTATAAAGATGTCTCATGCAACCATGGTAATGTAAGAGTCCAAAATCTGTAGGGCAGGCAGTGAAGCTGGCGGTTCTGATGAAGAGTTCAACAAACTCCACAGGAGAGGCTCACTGGCTGAAGAAGCAGTAAAAATTCTCTCTCATTCCTTAAATGTCTTCAATCAATTTGAATCAAATCCAGCTGATTGATTATCTCATTTGTGGGAGATGTGCCCTTAGTTGATCATAGATGTAATCAATCACAGCTGCAATCACTGTCTGAAGATTTAATAAACCACTCTTCTGGTTTATCAACCAGCCATAAAATATCCTTGTAGCAATGGTTAGTCCTTTGCTTGCTTGACCACATAACTGGGCATCAACACCTGACCAAGTTGATACCAGAACCTAACCATCACAATAACTCAGTAAATCTTTTGGTGGATGTATTAGTTAGGGTTCTCTAGAGAAACAGAATCAACAGGGAACACTTGCAAATATAAAATTTATAAAAGTGTCTCACGTGACCGCGGGAATGCAGAGTCCAAAATCTGCAGGGCAAGCTGTGAAGCCGACGACTCCCATGGAGGGTCTGGATGAACTCCACGGGAGAGGCTCACCAGCTGAAGCAGGAATAGAACCTTTCTCTTCTGAATCCTCCTTAAAAGGCTTCCCGTGATTAGATTAAGCATCACTCATTGCAGAAGACACTCCCCTTTGGCTGACTACAGATGGAATCAACTGTGGATGCAGCTGACGTGGTCATGATCTAATTCTATGAAATGTCCTCATTGCAACAGACAGGCCAGCACTTGCCCAAACAGACAAACAGGTACCACCACTTGGCCAAGTTGACACATGAACCTGACCATGACAGTGGAAGATAACTAAATACAAATATAAATAATTTCCTCCATGTACTAGAGCAAATGTATGAAACTATGACAAGGAGTTAATGATAGAGTGGTATATGGGGGAAAATGCACCACTGCAAACTGTGGACCATAGTTAATAACAATATCTTAGTATTCTTTCATCAACAGTAATTAATGTACCACACCAAAGCTAAGGGTCACTGACAGGTGGAATAAGGGGTACAGGATGTCTTTTTTTTCTTTTCTTTTCTTTTTTTTTGTTGCTTCCTGGAGTAATGAAAATGTTTGAAAATTGTGGTGATGAACACATAACTATATGATGGTACCATGATCCATTGACTGGATACTTTGGATGGTTTATATACTATGCAACTATATCTCAATAAAATTGCATTTTAAAAAATCAGAAGCAATCTAAGAAAGCAAAAGCAAAATGCAGTAAATGAATTTATGTACTAAATTGGTGTCTTCATCATGCAAAGAAGAATTATTACAAGTAATTTTTAAAAACCTGGTAATTTGGCTGTACATCGCTACTAGGATATATATTGTGAGGGCAAAAAGAATGCAAGCAAATAACAACGTGTTTTCAGTAATCTTATTGCTAGTACTGCCATTTTTTACAATATTACTTATAAAGGGGGGTATGAAGTTGGAGAAAATGAATCACGTTAATATTAGGAAGCAAGATTTTTAATATTAGAGAAAAGAGTTACAGATATAAAGTCAAAGAGCCTAAATAAATCCCTAGGTTTTATTTAAAACCTCAGTATGAACTCATGATGTATATTTTCATACGAAAAAAGTGTATTTCCCAGCTTTGCACATTTAAAAGGCCTAGAAGCAATGACCAGCCAAGCAGCACTGAGCACTCGTAGTACCCAGATTTGTGGTCTCTAGATACCATTTTTCAAAAAAGGAGTCAGCACTTCTTGGAGAAACAGCTGCTTCAGGCCTGGGTCAGAAAATGCACAAGATGAACACGTACATCTTACCACGTGTCAGAAAGTCAGGAAGTTACTGGAAACCACTAGGGTCATGACAAAAGAACTCAAGTGTCAATTGAAGAGGCCCCCACTGGCCAAAGACGGCACTGTCCATGTGATAACAAGGATAATACCTGCAATGGGTTGAAACACAGCAAATGTTTAAAAGACTTATGAGATGATACAAGAAAACACAAACAAACAAACAGAAATTTCATGGGTCACTTTTGGAGAATGTGAGAGAATCACCTCTTTATTCTGAAAACTGCTTAAGCATTAATCACTCATCCTACCTTTCCTAAGCAAACTGTACCTCCAAGAAATGAAATAATTGATGAGAGAAGTTTCTCTCCAGATAATAAAAGATGAAAGAATAAAAAATTAAAATATCACGGTTTGACAAATCTCTAATGAAATAATAGATATAGGCAATGAGCATCAAAGGCTACTAGCATCACAAAAATAGAGACAACCTGTTGAACCTTTCCCTAGGACAAAATATTGGGTAGAGCCTACAAAGGTGAGGAGAGTAGATAAATCTACTATGTGCTTCCTGAGGAAAGTATATTTCTATGAAGTACTCTTTCCAAAACTTTGAATCCATTAGGTTAAGACATGCAAATGAAGTTATTCCTTGCTGCAATTGTACTCTGTTCCAAGTATGGAGAGAAAATTTGGATACTCTAAGAAAGTCAATGAACAAATATCTAAGAGTCTTCAGCAGATCCAGCCCCCTTTTAAAGAAATAAGCTACAGCTACAAGCCAACCTAAGCGACAAATTGGAAGTGACTTTACCTACTTAATGCATGCTGGCAAGACCAAGACTTCCAGTCCCTTTGAGGAAATACAACTCAATAAAATCAAACATACTAAGCTACTTTTCTAAAATTGGAGCATTCATTGGCACATAACAGAATTGGTTATTGTAAATACCTCTTTAGTTTCAATGAACATCTGTTTGCAGATCTAAATGTACTGGATCATGGAAAAAGAGATTGCAAAAAAATGGTAACATCTGTCTTCTGAAGATTTACATTTTATAGGTAATACACAACACACAGCTTTCCATCGATACTTAAACATTTGCCCTGAAAAGTATTCCCTGTTTAAAAATATAAGAAAGAATAATCATGTGTAGTCTTAAGAAGTTACTATATTGTCATTCTTCAGAAAGTTGCCTGTGAGTAATATAGAAATATAAGATAATAGGTCTGCCTTTAGAGAGTTTATAAAATATTTAGAAAGATAAAGCTAAATGCCTAAACAAACAAAAAAAATTAACAGTTCAATACAGAGCTGTTTGCAAAGGCTTTTGAGTGCAAAAGATAAGCAATTTTGAGTTAGGAGAGCTAAGTGGAAGTGACAAAATGAACTTGAGCTAATTAATTAATCTGAGTGTAGGTTTCCCCTGTAGTTGTTACTTCTGCATACTTTATTATAGACTGCATCTTGAAATACCCATTAAGCACTTCATGTGCAGGCAGCAACGAAGTTGCTATCATTCACCCTGGTAAGCTTAAGGTGCATTTATCTCCTATTTGCAGCAAAAGGAAGCCTATTGTGTCTCCTAAGCAAGAAGTGCTCCTGTTATGGAGACATGAGCACTGCAGTAGTCACAGAGGATTGATAAGCCATGGCAGCTGTAAGCCCTAAAAAGGCAGAGATCTTTGTTTCCTTCACTGATGAACCCAAAGATCCTGACAATAGTAGATGACCAATAAATATTTCTTAAAGAATAAATTAAAGCATCACCAGAAGTTCAGTATAGGTTCCTGGTTACCATCTTAGACAAATGTCAAAACATTGCACCAGGAACCACAGGACAATAGCAAAAAAAAGTGGTAGGAGCAAAAGAAAAAGGAAACTCTGTCAAGGGATAGTGTTAGCATTTAACAGCAGTATTAAACGCCGTGTTGAAGAAATAAGACAATCAATCAATCAATCAATCAATCAATAAGAAAATAAATGCCGTATTGAGTGATACATTGCAAGCCCCGTTAGAATTCATTGAAGAGGAAAGAGCCCTATAAAAGGAGTAAATGAAATGTTGAACCTTTCCCTAGGACAAAATATTGGGTAGAGCCTACAAAGGTGAGGAGACTAGATAAATCTATTAATTTGTAGTAAATAGACTAAACAGAGCAGAAATTCTCATAGCTTTGCTCTAAGCACCTGTTTTAGTTTCCTAGACTGCTCAAGCAAATAATATGCAAAGGGTTGGCTTAAACAATGGGAATTTTTTAGCTTATTGTTTTGAGACTAATAAAAAGTCTAATTCAGTGCATCATCAAGGTGATGCTTTCTCACCAAAGACTAGGGCATTGTAGAACTAGCTGCCTTAGTTTGTCGCATGGCAAGGTACACGACGGCATCTGCTGGTCCCTCCCTTCACTTCTAGATTCTGTTGATTTCAGCTTCTTGCTGCTTCTTCTGTGGCTTTCTCTCCCTCTGTGTGAATTTCCATTCCACTTATAAAGTACTCCAGTAATAGGATTAAGACCCATCTGATCTGAGGTGGATCACACCTTAACTGAGGTAGCTTCATCAAAAGGTCATACTCACAATGGGTTCATACCCACAGGAATGGATTAACTTTAAGAATATGTTTTGCTAGGGTACATGCAGTTCCAAACCATCACAGGTACCTACTTAAATTTGAATTTCAGATAAACAATGAATAATTTTTTTAGTATAACTATTTCCTAAATGTTTCAAGTATTTAGTGTATTTTATTTAATCTGGCAATCCTATTCTTGACATGTAATTTTTTCAACTAAAGAAGAACAAACAAAATTACTGAGTATCTTTTGTGTTGTTGTGTTGTTGTGTTTTTCAGAGACCTCAGATCTAGCTTTGATTTTCTCATTCCTGAAGTCATCATGACACTAAAAATGAGAAGATTCATGCAGGTAAAAAAAAAAAGCCTGAGTTGATCTCTGGACTTGAACTAAGGATGTATGATCAAATCATGCCTTTAAAGAAAGATATACAAGTAAAAATACTTAGTAATTTGGGGACACCCTCTGGTTGGATGAATAAAGAAATGTATCTGCCATATCCACCCATTCAGTGATTCGGGAGAGGACAGGAAAGCTTTTGTGAAGAAAATACTCCCCTTCCTTCTGGCTGACCTAGCTCTGCCCCTAGGGACATGGCTAGGCCAGCAGAACAGAGGTGGGCTTTCTGATTCCACTCGCCAGATGTCTTTGTGCAGTGTACAAGATGCAACACCACCCTAGGTGATGGTGCACCCATTGTGGACTCCTCTGAACAGGTTCTCACTTTCATATTGTTTTCCCAAGAGTTCAGTTTAATCAAACCACTGGCCTTCTTATTTTCTGGCAGTGGTAGATAAGCCCTCAAAAAATGTCAGTAATTATTTTCTGTCACTATGATCTTTGTCCCTCTTACTCTGAATACTACTTCCCCAACATCTCATGTGCTGGTCTTTTTAATATTAATGCCTTATTCCTGAAATAAAACTTTAAATTTATGCAGCATAACATATCTGCTTCTTCTCAATGATATTGAACAGTTATCAACCAATGGTTTTGACCCAAACCTCTGCTATCCTGTTTTCATTCATCTACATTTAATTAATTTATAACATCACATTTGTAATATGGACATATATGATTTTCATGATTAATCCTATGCTTAAAGTTCTCAACCTGTACTAAAAGAATCCATCAAACTACTTCATACAAATTAACATATTAGTAGCTCATTTTAACTTAATCAGAATTTAGTTCTTGCTTTTAGATTATTTTATAGCTTTCTGGAGGTATCATTTGCACCTCCTGTGAAACTAAATCTATTTTCTCTCCTTCTGGGAATGTAGCTATAACACATGCCAAAGAAACTTCTTATAGTTAGTTATGGTAATGTGACTGAGCTCAAGCCATGCAATGTAAGAGAAGACATGGAATCCATTTCTAAGACTGGCCTATTAAAAACTCCCTATTTACTATCTTCAGACTTTTTTCAATTTTCCTGGATTGATACAGATTAGTATTATGATCATGTAACCACTTAAAGAGTTAGAAAGAACCTAATTCCCCAAATTACTGAGTTATCAAAGGAGAGCTACCTGCCTATTAAGAAAACATGTTTTAAACTTTATGTGAAGAAGAAATAAGCACCAATCATGCTAATGCCACTGTACATTTTGGGGTGTGTCTATTATGTCACTAGCATTAGTTCAACTAATACATAGCCTTCATTAATGAAACGAAATTGTGACTCATGAATATCAAACACTGATAGGCATAAGATTATATACACCTCAATGAGGTATTATTTGGATCATTTATTTATCAGAAATTTGATGAAAAGGTTTTGGCTGAAAAAAAAAAAGAGAAGATAAGAGATGTGAGAGAAAAAGGATACTAGCCCTCAAATGTAGGGAAAGTGGGTGAGGGAGGGATTTGCTATTAACACTTTACCAGGTACTACGTTGAATGGAGGTGCTTTAAATTATTATATTCCTTCCTTACAACATCTTTTAGGGTACATATTAGTATAAATGAAAGAAGTGATTGTGCTTCTGTGTCTGTTCTTCAAGGTTAACAAATTTAGATTAGGGTGAGGCCACAATTTATTGATACCATTCTGGTCAGAAATGCTATGCAAAACAAATCGGAAATTTGGTAACTGTTTTAAGTCTCAAGATAGCCAAAAGGTTAGAACTAAAAAGTATATGTTGTTCAAATGTTGTATGGATCTTTGAAAAGCTAACTTTTTATGTGGTAAAGGATTTAGGTTTAAGTCGACTCTTGATGTGAGAAATAGATCTTTTGACCCAAATGTATCTATTCCAACTTTATAGACCTTTATATCTCAATGTACTGTGCATGCATCCTTTGACTGATGGCATTTCAGAGAAGCTAGAGTTTAGTGTGAAATATATAGACATTTCTATCTGGGGACAGAAAGGCAACAGTCCTCATAAAATAGGTGGCAGCAAGACTATTAATTTCAAAAGAGTTAGAAAACTTAAATGATATATACATATATAAAATATATTAAACATTTAAGAAAATTTAAAACGTATTTGTATAATAATTTAAAATAATCTTTCTAATAGCTCATGAGGCTGAATCATTTTAAAAGTCAGCATGCATTTCAAATCTGCATAATCTATTTCCTCAGTTAGGCATTTCCAAAAGAAATAGCTTTTAAAAGCTTGCATAACAACTCCATCTCCACCTAATAAATTATAAATGACATTTTGATCTAAATTTGTCAACCAGTAAGGACCGTAATATTATTTTATGCATGTGTTCAGTGATTTCAGAGAAATGGGCTATGCTAGAAACTTTAGGGGGACAATTTGCCATTTTCTGCTATCTAAAATTAGGAATCCCACCTATCTTTTCTGGGAATTGAGTAAATGTTAAATTCTGTCCTTTTTCTCCATTTTTAAGAAAAAGCAATACAAAAAAACTGATTTGTTCTTAAGTTCTTGTCTAAAGCAACATCCTGAAGACTAGAGATGAAATGTACTCTCAGGTACCCGGCAGACACCTTTTCATAAAGATGAAGTTAATCACTTAAGTATTTGTCCGGGTGAGTGAAAGACTGCTTTGGGGAGAAAGAAACTTGGGCTTGTATACTTAAGTGGTAATATCTAGTATTCACTGTATAGAGAAAAGCCCAGCTCTCTTGCACCATGCTGGACATACAGCAAGTGTCCCAATGGCAAGAATAGAATAAAGCTTTCCAGTTACTCTTATTGTTGTTCATGAAAAACCACGGAAATCTGTTTAAGGGGAAAATCCATATTTTTAAACTTTTAAGCAAAACTAGGCAAACTTGCCAGCTGTACTGTTCATTGTCAAGGAAAGGCCATTTGTTTAAACACATATATTACATAAAAGTGAAAATCCAAAAAATATTGTAAGCTTAGTATTTTAGTATGTATTTCTTAGGCTATATTTTTCATTGCTTTTTTTTCATATTATTTAATAACTTGACGCACTTACTATTACTGGGTATGCCGGTTTGAATCTGTGGTGGACTCCAGAAAAGTCATGTCCTTTATTCCTCATTCAGTATTGCTGGCTAGGAACTTTTTGATTGTTCCCATGGAGATGTGACTCACCCAATTGTGGGTATTAATCTTGGATTAGAGGGAGATGTGACTCCACCCATTCTAGGTGGGTCTTGATTTAGCTTGCTGGAATCCTTTAAAAGAGGAAGCATTTTGGAGAGAGTACATTTTTTTTAGAGCCATGAGGAAGCGAGGCAGAGCCATGAGGCGGAGACCCACTCATCCAGAGACCTTTGGAGATGAAGAAGGAAAAGTCCTCAGGGGAGCTTCATGAAGCAGGAAGCCTGGAGAGAAAGCTAGCAGATGTCACCATGGTCATCATGTGACCTTCCAGTTGAGAGAGAAACCTTGAACTTCATAGTCCCCTCCTGAGTGAAGGTAACCTCTTGTTGGTGCCCTAATTTGGACATTTTTATAGACTTGCTTTAATTGGGACATTTTCTCAGCCTTAGAACTGTAAACTAGCAACTTATTAAATTCCCCTTTTTAAAAGCCATTCTAATTCTGGTATATCGCATTCAGGCAGCTAACAAACTAGAACACTAGGCTTTAGGCGTTAGCTACACACTTTGAAGTCATTATATTATTTAATGATTGCCTATTAGATAGACACTATCATTGTCTTCATTTATACAAAAGAAGAAGTTATTTTACATTTTTAACATATATACAATGCTTATTAGTGCTAGAAAAGATACTGAGTATTTTAGAAATATTAACTTGCCTAGTCCTCATAATTATCTTATGAGGTAGTAACTATTATTATCTCCAATTTCAGTTGAGGAAAGTGAGAAGCCGAGGGCTTCTTTGTCTTTGGCACAATGTCACACTACTTCTTACTGTAAAGGACCAATGAATTCAAGCCCAGGCATTCTGGCTCCAGCAAACACATGAAATGGTGACTTTAATTATCTAAGGAACCATAGCTAATACTGATATTTAACAAAACCACCAAAGTCTATCTACAGTATTGTCCTTAGACTCAAGTAAAAGGAAGTATGATCTCAGACTACATATTTAAAAGAGCCCCTCTAGGGCTGTACTTTCATGCACCTGGACCTCATTTCCCCTTTCAGAACCAGGCTATTATCAACTAGTTCCCTGAAATGCCAGGCCAAGCAGGCCTACCTCTGTTTCTGGGATTACTGGGGTTTCTTCACAGACTTTTCTCCTAAGGTTGACTGCACTATAAGGCTGTGTGTCCCCATATGAGGGAAATATGGATAGAATTTGAACATGCAAGCTAAGGATGTCCACACATATGTTACAATAGACCTCTTATGATTTAAATCTCCAGATGGGAAGTGTGATGGTTAATCCCTTGCGTCAACTTGGCTAGGTTATATTGTGCAATTGTTCGGTCAGGCATACACTGGCCTGATTGTTACTGTGAAGGTATTTCAAAGATGAATTTGTGTCATTAGTCAGTTGATCGCATCTACGTTGACTGCCTCCACCATCAACAAGGTGACTGCCCTTTCCAATGAGGGGAGTGTCCTCATTTGGTCAGTCGAAGACCTCAAGTGAGAACTGAGGATTTCCAAAGTCAGAAAGAAGAATTCCTGCCTCTTCTTTGGCCAGCCAGCTTCTCCCAAAGAGTGCAATTTCATCTTCATCAGTGTTTTCCTGCTTGCAGCCTGCCCTACAGAGTTCAGATATGCCAGATTTCAAAATCACCTTTTTCAAAGTTTTCAGTTTGTCACCTGTCCTACAGAATTCAGCCTTGAAAATCCCCATGGTCACTGAGCCAATTCTTATAATAAATCCCAATGGTTCTGTTTCTCTGAAGAACTTTAATACGAGAAGAAAATGGTGTGCTGTGGGCCAGAACAAAGCCACATCATTCCATGCTGCCGTGTTTCAGTTCAGACTCTAGAAGTTTAAGCATCTCAAATTTGAACATGGTCTCCTAGGTCTTGGGAAAGAATATTTATCAAGGTAGGAAGAGAGAACATATTTTGCTTATCAGTTTGTTAGCTTAATTTATATTATAGCTATAAATTTATATTATAGTTATATAGTATATTTACATTATATATAGTATAATAATTTATATTATATTTAGACATACTGCATGTGAACCTCCATGTGAACTATTGCCTGAGTCCCAGAAATATTAGGAATGGCCCCTATCTCATTCAGAAAATGAACATTTTTAATCCTTATACTATGCTGCTTATTTATATATGGATATAAAATGTGAGAGTGAAAATGAAACAGCACAGGATTCTAGAATTTCTGTAGAAAGGGAATAAACATCTTATTTAGCTTTGTTGAACAAAACTTGATAATTTATATGTACAGAGGAATAGATGATGAGATACAGAGGAGTTCTGCAAACTGAGGATGGAGATTCAAGAATAGTAAATGGGGAAGCATGAGACAATTGTTAAATTAACTTATTGGTGGTATTCTAGTTTGCTAGCTGCTGAAATGCATATACCAGAATCAGAATGGCTTTTTAAAAGGGGAATTTAATAAGTTGCTAGCTTACAGTTCTAAGGCCCAAAAAATGTCCAATTAAAACAAGTCTATAGAAATGTACAGTCAAAGACATCCAGGGAAAGATACCTTGGTTCAAGAAGGCCAATGAAGTTCAGGGTTTCTCTCTCAAGTGGAAGGCACACGGCAAACACAGTCAGGGCCTCTCTCTCAGCTGGAAGGGCACATGGCGAACATGGCGTCATCTGCTAGCTTTCTCTCCTGGCTTCTGGTTTCATGAAGCTCCCCAGGAGGCATTTTCCTTCTTCATCTCCAAAGGTCACTGGCTTGTGGACTCTCTGCTTCGTGGTGCTACAGCATTCTCTGCTCCCTCTGAATCTCCATTCTCCAAAATATTTCCTCTTTTATAGGACTCTAGTAAACCAATCAAGACCCACCCAAATGGGTGGAGACATGTCATCACCTAACCCAATTTAACAACCACTCTTGACTAAATCACATCATCCAGGGAGATGATCTGATTACAGTTTCAAACATACAGTATTGAATAGGGATTATTCTACCTTTATGAAATGGGATTTTGATTAAAACATGGCTTTTCTAGGGGGCATACCTCCTTTCAAACCAGCACAGGTGGTGACCCCGAAAATGGCAGGCCCAGATTAGAGTGAGGCCAGAGAGGCACCTTGAACTCAAAATTTAACAAGGCATTCCCTTAAATGTTGTGTCCTAGGTACCTGATTCCAGTCCTCATGGTGGAAAATAATCCCTAAAAGAGACTCCACACATCAGGGCTTCTTTTAGTTATTGCCTCTTGGATGCTACCCTAACTTTCTCTAAACATTTATTTAGGTGAGGAAACAAAGTGATTTCAAGTTTCCACATTGTTTCTCAAAGTATTATTTATGAAATTCTCCCTTCAAACAAATCATTCTGCTACTGCTTTCATGGAAAGCACCAGAACTTTTCCTAGACATTCCATCATGCTAGCAATCCATATTATTTAAAAAAAATTTAGTAAAGAAATAGTATCTCATTTGATCTGAAAAATTGTTTCAATTGTCAGCAAAATAGAACTTTAGAAAAAAATCAATATTATATTAGCTCTGAGTTTATGAAGAATATATGAAGGAATCAAACATAATAATACTAGACACAGAAAATAAGGAAGAAAAGACAATTCCACAAGGTCAAACTTTCTTGTTAGATATGGAATTTCCCAACAACAAAAAAAATTAATCTTTTCGTTACAAATTAATATACGTCCATTTTGAAAAATGAGTTTTGAAAGGCCTAGTCACACATGAGTAAAAACGATGCTTATGCCCAAGCCAGTAGATTAAAGCCATGCACTTCGGGAAAGGAAAGAGCTATTATGGAAAAAGTTCAGAAACTTTTAGTATTTCATTAAAAAGTTTTCTATCTGATCATTTTTAATAGCTTTTCTATTGGAAGATTTTTATTTTATGAAGGTGAAATGGAAGTGCTGGTCATATCTAGTTCCTTAAAAATGTTCTCAATTATATAGAGAGAGGTCAGACTAGAATGCTAAATCAGATTTCAGTTTTTTCTCTCCGTAAAGTGTGCTTTCTGAGCCCATTGCTGTTACATGGTCCATGCACTGATAGTGAGGGACACCTGTCGTCCTAAGTCACCGTTCTTAATGATGGGCCCGATGCTATTTATTTTGTGGTTCATCCCTTAAAAATAATTTTCTCTCATATTTTTAACAATAACCTGAACATGAATATAACTTGTCACTCGACACAGGAATAAAATAAATGGGAGGGAAAGAGGGAGAAAGGAAGGAGGGAGGGAGGAAGGAAGGAAGGAGAAAAGAAAGGAAGAAAGAAAAGGAGTGAGGGAGAAAAAGAGAAAAGGAAGAAGATAATCAGCAAACTCGCCTACACAAAAATAAGTATATAAGAAGGGGAAAGGCAATCAATCACTTTGCTATCTTATCGATACAATCCCCAGAATCTACATGTTTAAATAAAAGTTAAATCCTTTGACCGAGGCCAAAAGAAAACCACATGCATGGTATAACAACAAAACTGACAAAAAAAAAACATATAGGAAAACAATTGTTGGTAGAATTGTTGATAGAACTTTAGCATACAAAGTTCTTTTTCTGAAATCGTTCTTATTTGTACTGCATAATGGTGAGCTATTTGAAAAGTGAAAAATTCTGACAAGCTGTTGTTTTGTTGGATATAACTCTAAAGAGTTTGACTTGCTGTATTTCCTCCTGAATCCAGTGATTTGGGAACTAGTTAGTGTCACTCATAACAACTGCAATGTTCTGATGGAGAAGTGCTAATCAAAGTGTCATTGAAAAAGATATGTTCATGCATCATTAGTCTAAATAGGCTGTCCTCCCAGTGTGAGATCTGACAGTTGGCAATGACATTAACTCTTGTGAATGACTATTGGTAAAAGTCCTACAAGTATACTTGGGAAGAAAAGAATAGTTAGAAAAATCATGGATTTTTACTTTTTATTTCATTTTTCTTTACCCATGAATCATCTAAACAAAGCTTTGAGCACAGAGGATAATATTTTCATTCTGACGCTTAAGCAGGAAATGAAATAATAGTAAATTCAGATGGGCTTGAAAATGCTATTTATTAGTTAGCAATTTACCTTGGGAAAGTAAATGTGCACAACACAATTCAAAACATTCTAATGCCCAACCCCTTTGCTGTAGCCAATTGCTTATTTCTGGTATTCAATTAATGAACACTGGTGATATATATGCATCATAATTAACATCAACATCATTCAACTATATACTTGGTTCTTGATTTAGCAACAAATAGGACATATATCCTGACTTCCAGGACCTCAGAATTTATGCCTTTAATGAACCCATTTATAAATTCAAACAAAATATAGGAAACAGAATATTAGTATGAATTACGAAGTCTATTGAAATTGTTAAGGTTATTGAGTTTGAGATTAATCCCTGTACTGATATCAATTTTGTTTTTATAATCATGTTCATGAAAGTTAACAGCTTTATCATCCTCTCCAACATGAGTGCTCCTCTGGTGGATTCAAAAGTTAGCTTGGACTAAGCTTGATATGAAGATCATAGAAGTAGAAAGCAAATTATGTCCATGCTTCAGTTTTCTTGATTCAGCCCCTGGCACCTGCTAGCATCCTCAACTCTAATTTCTGTCTCTTATTACAAAATTTGGTAATGCTGAAATATTCCTTAATGTTCCATATCATTAAATTTATTACTACTCATAATAGCTAACACCTACATAAAATTTACTATGTGCCAAGCATTGTTGTAAGCATTTGAATGTATCTTCCAACAACCCTACGATGTAGGGAATATTATTATTGCTCACTTTTACAAATGAGCTTATTGTTTTGTTCTCCAGTTGCCAGTTCTTCCACCCTTCATTCAATTACCTATTCAGTCAGCAAATATATGAGCCCCTACTCTGTTCAAGTCACTATACTGACCACTAAGAGCCCCACAACAAAATATATATATATATATACACAAGCATACCTCATTTTATTGCACACCATTTTATTGCATTTCACAGATACTATTTTTTTTTACAATTTGAAGGTTTGTAGCAACCCTGCGTTGAGCAATTTTATTGGTATCCTTTTTTCAACAGCATGTGTTCACTTTGTGTCTGTGTCACATTTTGGTAATTCCTGCAATATTTCAAACTTTTCATTAGTATTGTATCTGTTTTGGTGATCTGTGATCAATGATCTTTGGTGTTACTATTGTAATTGTTTTGGAGTGCCACAAACTGTGCCCATATGAGATGGCAAGCAATCAAAAGTGTGTTCTGAATGCTCCACCAACTGGCTATTCCCATGTCTTTCTCCTCTCCATGGACCTCCCTATTCCCTGAGACACAACAATATTGAAATTAGCTTAATTAATAACCTCACAATGGCTTCTAAGTATTCGAGTGAAAGGAAAAGATGCGTTATCTCTCACTTTAAATCGAAAGCTAGAAATGATTAAGCTTATTGAGTAAAGCATGTCAAAAGCAGAAATAGGCCAAAAGCTATACCTCTTACACCAACAGTTAGCCAAGTTGTGAACGCAAAGGAAAAATTCTTGAAGGAAATTTAAAGGGCTTCTTGGGTGAACTCATGAATGATAAAAAGGTAAACAGTCTTATAGATAATATGGAAAAAGTTTTAGTAGCCTGGATGGAAGATCAACCAACCATAACATTCCTATAAGCCAACAAGAGCAAAGCCCTAACTGTATTCAATTCTATGAAGGCTGAGAGAGGTGAGGAAGCTGCAGAAGAAAAGTTTGGAAAAAGAAGAGGTCAATTCATGAGGTTTAAGAAAAGACTCAATCTCTAGAAGTTCAAGGTGAAGCAGCAAGTGCTGATGTAGAAGCTGCAGCAAATTATCTAGAAGATTTAGCTAATATAATTGATGAAGATGATTATACTAAACAACATATTTTCAATGTAGGTGAAATAGCCTTCTATCGGGAAAAGATTTTATCTAGGACTTTCACAGCTAGAGAGGAGAAGTCAATGGCTGGCTTCAAAGCTTCAAATGATAAGCCAACTATCTTATTAAGGGCTAATACTACTAGTGAATTTAAGTTGAAGCCAATGTTCATTTATCATTCCAAAAATCCTAGGGCCTTTAAGGATTGTGCTAAATCTACTCTGACTATAGGCTATAAATGGAACAACAAAGCTTAGATGACAACACATCTGCTTACAATATGTCTTACTGAATATTTTAAGCCCACTTCTGAGACCTACTACTCAGAAGAGAAGATTCCTTTCAAAATATTGCTGCTCATTGACAATGCATCTGGTCATCCAAGAGCTCTGATGGAGATGTATGACAAGATTAATGTTGTTTTCATGCCTGCTAACACAACACCCATTCAGCAGCCATGGGTAAGGGGGTCTTTTGGACTTCTAAGCCTTATTATTTAAGAAATATGCTTCATAAGACTCTAGCTGCTATAGATACTCATTCCCTTGATGGATGTGGGCAAAGTAAATTGAAAACCTTCTGGAAAGGATTCATCCTTCCAGACAACATTAGGAACATTCATGATTCATGGGAGGAGGTCAAAATATCAACATTAATAGGAGTTTGGAAGCAGCTGATTCCAACACTCATGGATGAGACTTTGAGGGGTT